>JAGFNQ010002225.1:196086-253570 GCA_024364735.1 Boesenbergia rotunda
TCTGAGTCTGAGTCAGTCTCGATTTGACTCGAAGCGGTCAGGGCTAGAAGATTGGACTGGGGTGCTTCTTCTTCTTCTTCTGAGGAAGACTCGTCCCAGGTTGCTTGTAGTGCCTTCTTCTTCCTGGTCTTTTTGGACTCCTTTAGACTTGGACACTCAGTCTTGTAGTGGCCCTTCTTCTTGCATTCGTAGCAGGTTACGTTGGGTTTGTGTTTGTCAGTTGCTGGTTCAGCTTGTCCGTCCTTTCTACGACTTATTCTTCGTGTGTTGGTTTGGTTCTTCAGCTTTTTGTAGTAGCTTCGAGCTAGCCGGACCAGTTCAGATTGATCTTCTGTTTCTGAATCTGAGGTAGATTCGAGCTCAACTTGAGTTTGTTTCTTGGTCGTCTTTCCTGTTTTCCCTGCAAAGAAAGCTATACTTTTCTCGACCAAATTACAGTTAGTCTGTTCATGCAGTTCAAGTTCAGAGAATAACTCATCTAACTTAATTTTTGAGAGATCCCTAGAGACCTTGTATGCATCCACCATAGATGCCCACAAGGTAGTTCTAGGGAATGCGTTTAGGGCGTACCTTATCAGGTCACGGTTTTCAACCTTGTGACCTATTGTATGAAGACCGTTCATTACCTCTTGAATTCTTGCGTGGAGCTGGGCTGCTGTCTCGTTATCTGCCATTTTGATGGTGAAGAGTTTGTTCAGTAGCAGGTCCCTTTTGCTGATCCTCGTGTCTGAGGTTCCTTCGTGGAGCTCGATTAGTTTAGCCCATAACTCCTTTGCACTGTTGAAGGGGCCTACTCGGTTCAGCTCCTCTTTCGTTAATCCGCATTGGAGAGTCTGAGTTGCTTTGGCGTCAACTTCAATTTTGCGTTTGAGAGTGTTGTCCCACTCCCAGTAGCTTTGTGGAATTCCTTTTGTATTTCGTGGGATCTCCAGACCGGACTGGATAATGATCCACATGTCCACCTGAGTTTTCAGGTGGACCTCCATGCGACTTTTCCAGTAGGAAAAGTCTTCTCCACTAAAGAGTGGAGGTCTAGCGGTGCTGTATCCCTCTTGCATAGACATTTACACTAAAAAAAATTTACAAAAGAAATGTCCCAAGACTTGGTCTTGGATTAGTAGTGCGAGATAAAAAAATTGATTAGAAGAATAAAAAAAAATCCGAAAAAAATATTCCAAACTGGTGGTTGCACCAAGTTTGAAATCCCCGCTCTGATACCACTTGTTGGATCGAGAAATGCGAGAGAGGGGGGGTGAATGTCGCAATTCGTTCGGATTTAAAAAGAGCGGGTGAGCAGTGGAAATAAAAGAGAACACAACAACGCAAACACAGCCGGTTTACTTGGTTCGGAGCCTGGGTCGACTCCTACTCCAAGGCCCACGGTCGTTGACCGTTTTCTGCGGGCAATTCTATAAGTTCGCAAAAGTTTACAAGACAAATAATAAAAATCTTTTCGTAAACTTAAATACAACTCTTGTTACCGACGTCCGGTGAAGATCGAAGTTCCGGAGCAGCGGGACGTCGTCGGCTTGAGTTGGCAGCTTTCTTGAGTGTGTCGTGGAAGCAGAAGAGCGCAGAATTGTCGAAGGAATTCGTGTCTTCAGGAAGGGGGTCGAGGGCCCTTTATATAGGGCCTGGGGGCGCCCTGGTCGACGGGGGCGCCCCCCACGTGGCAGCTGATCCGGTTGCTGCTCGGTCGCCGTCTGATCCCCTTATCCTCGGGATCCGATTTAACCGGGGCGCCCGGATGACTCGGGGTGCCCGGATTGAACGGTCAAAGCCTCATCTCCTTGGCTTCGCAGAAACGCTGTTCGACAGCTGTCAGTGGGGGCGCCCGGGACAGCGGGGGCGCCCTGTGAGTGTAGCGCAGTAACACACTGTTGATTTGCAATGGGGGCGCCCGGGACAGCGGGGGCGCCCTGGCTATGTACTGTTGAATTGTTGTTGTGAACACCATGGGGGCGCCCGGGACATCTCGGGCGCCCTGGTCAGCAGTTGCCTCACTCCTTTGAGGCACTCTGAGCTGCAGACACTCGTTCCTTCGGTCCTACATCCAGGGTTAGTCCAAAACACAATAAAACAATAGCATAATATATTATACAGCCTTAGCTGTCTTGGTTCTGACTTGGGTCTCCAAAATGGAGCCCTAGGTCGAACCGACGCCTAATGTTCCCTCAAGGAGAACGCGTCCTCACCTACTCCTCTCGGGAGAGTTTACCTGGTGCCAGCCGGATCCTCCAGTTGGACTTTTGCCCGGCAGTCCTTCGCCAGGTCTTGAGGTACCAAGCTGCCCTTCGCTTGGTGCCTAGCTACCCTTCGCTAGGTCTTTTCTTCTGGCAGCCCTTCGCCAGCCTAGCAGTCCTTCGCTAGGGCTTGTCTTCTGGCAGCCCATCGCCAGGACCTAGCAATCCTTCGCTAGGGCATTTCCATTCTGGCAGTCCTTCGCCAGGGCCTAGCAGTCCTTCGCTAGGGCTTTTCCTGTACACTCAAGTAGCATTGTTAGATAACAAATAACCCTTAACTTTTGAACCCTTTTGCCAATATCAAAATACAGGTTTGACTTGGGTGCAATCTGCACCAACATCTACCACTTTATTAGCTTTACCTGGGTGGTAGAGGATTTCACAGTCATAATCTTTGACCAACTCTAGCCACCTGCGCTGCCTCATATTCAGCTCCTTCTGAGTGAAGAAGTACTTCAAACTCTGATGGTCTGTGAAGATTCTGCACTGCACTCCATACAGGTAGTGTCTCCAGAGCTTCAGTGCAAAGACCACAGCTGCTAGCTCAAGGTCATGAGTAGGGTAATTCTTCTCATAGTCCTTGAGCTGTCTGGAGGCATATGCTATTACTTTACTGTCTTGCATGAGGACAGCTCCAAGGCCCATCTTGGATGCGTCACTGTAGATGTCAAAGGCCTTGTCACTCTCTGGAACAGTCAGGATGGGAGCACTAGTCAATCTTTTCTTCAGTTCTAGGAAGATGTGCTCGCATTTATCTGACCACTCAAACTTCTGATTCTTTCTGGTCAGGGCTGTGAGGGGAGAGACTATTCTGGAAAAGTCCTCCATAAATTTTCTGTAATATCCTGCCAGGCCTAAGAAGCTTCTGATTTCACTGGCATTCTTGGGTCTACACCAGTTGCTGACTGCTTCTATCTTGGCTGGATCAACTTGAATGCCTTCTTTGGATACAATGTGACCTAGGAAGGCCACCTGATCTAGCCAAAACTCACACTTTGAGAATTTTGCATAGAGCTTCTCCTTCTGAAGGATCTGCAGCACTATCCTCAAGTGTGTAGCATGGTCCTCTGGAGTCTGTGAGTATATGAGAATATCATCAATAAATACAATGACGAATTTATCGAGATACTCCCTGAAGATGTGGTTCATCAGCTCCATGAAGACTGCTGGAGCATTGGTTACACCAAAAGGCATCACTACAAATTCGTAGTGGCCGTATCTTGTCCTGAAGGCCGTCCTGGGGATGTCACTTTCTTTAACCTTTAGCTGATGATACCCAGAACGCAGATCTATCTTCGAGAACACTGTAGCCCCTTTGAGTTGATCAAATAAATCATCTATTCTAGGAAGGGGGTACTTGTTCTTGATGGTTACCTTGTTCAGAGCTCTGTAGTCTATGCACAGACGCATAGACCCATCCTTCTTCTTGACGAAAAGTACAGGAGCTCCCCAGGGTGAATGACTCGGGCGAATGAAGCCCTTGTCTAGTAGCTCCTGGAGTTGCTCTTGTAATTCCTTCAACTCTGCTGGAGACATACGATATGGGGCCTTCGAGACCGGACCGGTACCTGGTACTAGCTCGATCTTGAATTCCACTTCTCTGTTGGGAGGTAGTCCAGGTAGTTCTTCTGGGAATACTTCTGAATATTCGCAGACTACCCGTACATCCTCCTGCTTGAGTTCTTTCTTTGCTTCTGAGTCCACTACGTGTGCAAGAAAACCAGCACACCCTTGTTCTAGCATCTGGTGGGCTGCCAAGGCTGAGAGGAATTTCTGAGTCTTCCTCCTTGGGGCTCCATGAAATTCGAACGGTGGTTCTCCTTCTGGATTGAAAACCACCTTCCTCCGTCGACAGTCCACTGAAGCGTTGTA
Organism: Boesenbergia rotunda; assembly: GCA_024364735.1. Taxonomy (NCBI): domain Eukaryota; kingdom Viridiplantae; phylum Streptophyta; class Magnoliopsida; order Zingiberales; family Zingiberaceae; genus Boesenbergia; species Boesenbergia rotunda. The sequence continues at coordinate 200,202 of JAGFNQ010002225.1, forward strand.
CTTACTGAGGAAATCCATGCCCAGTATAACGTCGAAGTCTTGCATCGCAAGGACTATTAGATCGACATATAGCTCTCGGTCTGAAATCTTGATTGGCACAGCCCGGAGCCTCTGGGTGGATTCCATGATTTCCCCTGAAGGGAGAGTTGTCAGGAATCTGGACTCCCAACTCTCTGCAGGCACCTGTAACTTACTAGCAAAAGGTACTGATACGAAAGAATGGGTCGCCCCAGTGTCAAACAGTGTAGTAGCTAAATGCTGAAAAATAACGATTTGACCTGTTACGACCGTGGAGGCGCTGGCAGCTTCTTCCTTCATGAGGGAAAAGACTCTGGCATTGGTTGAAACTGGTGCTGCTTCCAACCTTCCCTGACTGATCTGAGGTCCCTCCAGTATAGTAGGCATGTAATGTAACTGAGGCTTGCCTCCATACTGTACGGATTGCTGAGGGAGTACCTTAAACTTGTTTGGGCAGTCTTTGGATCTGTGTCCCTCTTGTCCACATGAGTAGCACACAGTTACACCTAAAAGGCATGCTCCTGGATGGGTCCTCCCACACTTAGGACAAGGTGGATACCTAGCTTGCTTGTTCTCTGGGTTTCCTTTTTGGCTGCCGGGCCACTGCTTCCTTTTGTGGTTCTTGTTCTTCCAGTTCTGGTTATTTGGCTGAGGCTTCTGGCCTCCTGTTGTCTTGCTCTCAATCAGGACTGGCTTCTGCTGTGTTTGTTGTGCCTTGATGCTATTCAGATAGTGCTCTGAGATTAGTGCACTACTGATCAACTCCTCGCTGGTCTGGGGTCGGTGCGTCCCGCTGTTCACGTTGAGTGCTATCTCAGGGTTCAGCATGCGGAGCATCAGTCTGACTCGCTCCTTCTCTGTGGTGACTAGCTCTGGGCAGAGGCGAGCTAGTCTGTTGAACTTCGCGACCGCTTCTCCCACTGGTAGGTTACCTTGTCTGAACTCCATGAAGTCCTCGTAGTGCTTGTTGGTAACCCGCATGTGGAAGAACTCCTCATAGAACTCTTGCTCGAAATATGTCCAGCTCATCTGGTTGACTATCCTCTTACTCTTGACCCGCTCCCACCACATACGAGCATCTCCAGTTAGGCAGAAGGAGGCACATTTGACCTTCTCGACTTCTGGCCAGTCAAGAAGCTCCATTTTGCTCTCTAAAGTCTTGAACCAAGCCTGGGCATCCCAGGGCTCAGTCGTGCCTGAGAAGCTTTCAGGTTTCAGCCTCTGCCACTGGACGAGGTATGCTTCTTGTCTTCGGTTCACGGCAGGGGTCTCCTGTGTGACTGGTGGAACTTCAGCCACCACTGGAGTTCCCACTCCTGCTGTGGGTGGTGTAGGGGGCGCTGGGTGCTGATTTGCCATCAGTGTGGCGATGGTCTTCTGTTGCTCTGAAATCTGAGCTTGCATCTGAGCAATGACTGCCATCAGGTTTGGTTGTTCTGTGCCAGGCTCATTGTTATCTTGAACTTGAGTGCTGTTCCGTGCATTAGGAGCTCGGCCTCTTCTTGCCATCTAATAATGCATAAGGGAACAAGAAATCACTACTACATCTCTAGGTATAAGCTTGTCTTCTTACTTAGTAACCTACTATCCATTCTAGGGATTAAACATGATTCCGTGATACTAAGGTATTAAACATGCTTCCTTGTTCTATGCACATATGAGTAAGTACTTAAGCATTTCTCTATACTGCAGTTAAATAAAGGAGCAATAGAAAAACTGAAACTTAAAACTTTCTTATTTGAAGACGGCAAGGTTGATGCTGATGTGTGTGTGATGCTGGAGAATGGGAACTGCTCTGATACCAACTGTAACGACCCGCCTTCTCTACCTTAGACGGACCGTTACTTTGTCTACTTCTTGACTCTAATGCACGACTAAGAATGCGGAAATCTTAAACATTACATTTCAAATAAGCTAAACTGTCTCGTCCCAAGGATCTCTCCAAGGTCAGCCACCACACACACGTCACTCAGCACCGCCTCGTCGCCTTCCTTCAGAATTGCTTGCCTTTACCTTTATCTGCAGTAAGAGGAAATGCAACTAATAAGCATAAAGCTTAGCAAGTACTATCTAGCTCACGAAATCTCGAAATGTGCAAGCATGCTTTTTAAACAATAGAATTTACATGAGATACTTTTATGCTTAAAAGAAACACTAAAACATGTATAACTCAAAACATGCATACTCAAGCATTAATAAGTCTTAATTCACTTTTTCTTGGCTTAACTTGAAACTTTAGCAATTCTTTAACTTTAAATCTTTCTTTAACTTTTAGAAAATTTCCTTAAACTTTAGAAAAACTTTGCTAAAGCATATACTTGAAAATAATAACTCACTTGGATCCACTTAAGACGTAAGTATCATCTTATGCGCGTTCCCTAAAAGGTTGGGGTAGCGAGCCACCAATCCTAATAGAGCAGACCTTGGTCTACCAGGGCCAAGACCTTGGAATTGGACACCTGGATTTCTTTAACGACGCCCTTGGACGCCGGGTACTGGCCTTAGAAAATAAAATACTTACTTTTTCTTATCTTGAATGCCTTGGCATTTTAACGAGCACCTTGTGTGCCCAAATCCCTAAGTCTTGACTTTTGGGGATTTCTTAAGGCCTTGGCCTTTTCTTTTCTTATCTTTATCTTCTCTTTTCTTTTCTCATAACTTTTCTTAGCCCCTAACCTCATATAGGGTACTTAATCAAACTTATACAAGCATGGATTAAACTAGAGTTACATGCAAAATCATAAACTAAAGGAAAATTTGTATTTTTAACTTTCTAACGGGAAAAACTTGCGGAAAACCGCCTCTTACTGCAGGTGAGCAGTACTTACCTTGATATCTTGGACTTACAACCAAGAACGGCGTCGGAGGTTCCGGAGAAACTCGGAGTCTCGGAGATTTCTTCGCGCTCACGCGTTCCTCTCGTCGTGGGGATTCCGAATATCGGAAAATCTCTCGGAGGAGAGCCTTGGCCGGCCACCGGAGGAAAGCCCTAGGGCTTGGTGTGTTTTCGCCCAAGAGAGGAGAGAGGGGCGGCGTGAGGGTTTTTGGGCGAGGAAGAGAGTTTGGTTGAGAGAAAATAAAATTTCTCTCTTTAATTATCTATTTATACTTATGGGGGCGAATTTACCTAATTATCCCGTATCTATTGTTTCGCTCAATCTATTTCAACAAAAACAAACCAGCGCAGCTGGTCCGCCCATTTGTCTCTCACAGCGTAGGTGAAGGGTTTGATTCACACCTATGCGATTTTCTGTTTTTCTTTTTTTAAAAATACTAAACGGACTCGGAAAATTCCATAAAAATATTCTAAAAATTCCTAAAAATATCTAGAATATTTCTAAAACATTTTTAAATAGTTCTAAGGACTTTAAGGACTTAAAATGGAAATTTTGAGACGTTACATAATCAACTAAAAACCTCTACCGATAAACTACCGATAGAGTGATTCGAATACAAGATTGGGCGGAAGTGTAACAGCCCTAGACTTCCCCCTTAAATAATTTAAGTGCAGAAAAAAAAAATTCGTTACCCAACACTTATATTTATCTGAAGCAGCTTGGGTGTTGGGAGCGATCTTCCAGCAGCGGTCGGACAGCATCGAGTCAAAGCACAAACCGCAGCAGAGGAGCGTGGAAGCAAGAGAGCGCCAAAGCTTGAACCAGAATCAAATTTTCTTCTCTGTTAGAGGGCTTGCTCGCTTCTATTTATAGTGCCTCGATGCATGATCTTCTCAGCTCAAATTTTATCCATCAACAAGATAAAATAATAAAAAAGATAATGTTTCTATCCTTTGCTTCAATTAAGAAAATAATTTAAATAAAATATAAATACAGAATATTAAAAAGTTAACCGAGAGGTTTTATCCTCTTACAATTTTAATTAATAATATAAAAGGAGATTTTATCCTTCCAGCTAAGCTTTACGTGAGAATTTTAAGCATTAGTAGGAATAATTTTATTCTCTAAAAAGAAGGAAATACGAATAATTTAAATAATAATTTATCCTCCACCAAGGCTTTAGATAAGGAATAATTTTATAAAATTCAACTACAAAATTCTAATTAAATAAATTCTGTAAAAATAGAGTTAATGCATTTAGAATCTAATTAAATAAATTCTGTAAAATAGAGTTAATGCATTTAGAATCTAATTAAATAAATTCTGTAAAATAGAGTTAATGCATTTAGAATCTAATTAAATAAATTCTGTAAAATAGAGTTAATGCATTTAGAGTTAATTAGACCCCGTCCAAACCTGGATAAGGATCTAACCAGGACTCAACCGAGGTCACCAAAATGGGCCTAAGTTGGACTGCGTCTACAGTCCTAAAATAGGACCCGTCCTCACTGGTTCGCTCCTCCAGTGACTTACCTCACTTACCTCGTGCAACTCTACTCAACTTCTTAACCCACCAGGTCTTCCTGCCAGGGCTCAACCACCCTGGTCTTTTTGTCAAGTTTTAACCAACTTGGGCTTCAGCCAGTTGTCAGGCCCCGTGAACCCAACTGGACTTCTCGCCAGGACTCAACCACCCTGGACTTCCCGCCAGGACTCAACCACCCTGGACTTCAGCCTGGTGTCAGGTCCTAAGTCTTTCAACCCTGCACACTTAGTAAAGAGGTCAAAACCAAAAGCAAGTCTAACTTTAACCTATTTGTCATTCATCAAAACTCAGGTTTAACTATTAGTGCAAATTGCTCCAACACTGTCGAAGCGTGCTTTTTTACTTGTGTGTTTTGTGTTCACCTTGGGGGCGCCCGGGACACTCCGGGCGCCCTGGTCAACTGTTGCCTCACTCCTTTGAGGCTCTCTGAGCTGCAGACACTCGTTCCTTCGGTCTTGCATCCAGGGTTAGTCCAAAACACAACAAAACATTAAGTGGTTAGTTTGTACAGCCTTAGCTGTCTTGGTTCTGACTTTGGGCTTCCAAAATGGAACCCTAGGTCGAACCTGTTGGGAACGAGATGGCTAGAGACGGGGGGGGGGGGGGTGAATATACCCAATCACTTCTTCTTTGAGGAGTTATCAAATTTCTGCACTTGAAGTTATTAATAGCACAACGGAAGTATGGGAAAACAAAACTTGCAGAAACTAAAACCAAAACCTAACTAGCAAGATTAGCAAGATCGCTAACAAGGAGATTTTACAAGGTTCGGGGATAACTTGCCCCTACTCCTTGGCGTGCCCTTAAGGTGGGCGATCCCTTGATCGTCGGCAGATCAAGCCCCGGTGATCACCGGATATGAAGCAACCTCCTTCTCGGTGGAGAAACCTCCCCACAGTGTGTTTCAAACAATGATATAGAATGAGCACAAAGAAACAACAAGAAGGATCTTACTCAACCACTTAGCAAGGACAAAAACACAGCAAGCTTCCCTGAGCTCCACCCAGTGGCGATCTCACGCAAGAACCCTCTTCGTGTCTTCCCACTGTCGGACTCCAAGCCTCTTGTTTTCTCCTTCTAGCGCTCAAGTAAACGATGATTGCTTCTCAATAGCTTGCTCAGAATGATTGAAGAACTCAAGAACCGCAAGCTTGATGTGCAGCAAAACGCAGGAACTCAAGAGCACAAAAACTGAAGAACTGTAGAACTCTACTTCTCTCGTTCCTTTTTGTTTCTCCGCCAAGCAACAGATGATCTCATCTCCAGCAGCCTACAACTGCCTCACTGCCAATGCGCCAGCTACACTGAACCCTAACTGAACTTCCTGAGCTCCCTCAGCCAAGCTTCAGTCAGCAGCTTCAGTCCTGCATCCAACCGTTGCAACCTGTGTGGAGAAAGGGACAAACCTGCTCCAAGGAAGCTTTCTTTGACTTCTCCTTGAGTGTTTGAATCCTCCCCTGTCACCTGAAACTTACTCAGAGTATTAGAGTAGCAAATCAAGCAGCATATCAAATATCAGAGGAAAGTGGCAGCGAATCGGTTGTGTTTAGACGCGATCAGAGCGTCTGACAGTGCAGTTTGAATTAAAGTGATCGGTCACCTGACCGATCAGAGAGCCTCCTGATCGGTCACCAGACCGATCAGGCTGGTTCCAGACCGATCAGGCTCCGTCCTGATCGATCCCCAACGCTCAATCAGAAATCGTGATTTCTTTGAGATTCTCCTGGACCGATCACCAGACCCATCCCAGGTCGTGAATCGTTCACCTGACCGATCCACCCTTATAGGAGGTGATTTCTGAGTTTCACAGGCTAACCCTCCTAATCGATCATCTGACCGATCAGAGTGTCACCTGATCGGTCAGCAGTCTGATCAGGTCATCACCTGATCGATCAGGAACCCTCCTAATCGATCTTAGTGAGGAGCCCGCGAAGCTGGATCGTTCACCAGAACGATCTGCACAGTGATCCTGATCGGTCAGCAGACCGATCAGGAGCTGTTCAGCAAGTGAACTCAACCTCACTACTTGCTCCCTGATCGGTCACCAGACCGATCAGGAGCCAGTCAATGGGTGAAACGCATACTCCCTGATCGGTCACCAGATCGATCAGGAGCAGCACAGTAGGTTCCCAACCTCACTATGTGCTCCCTGATCGGTCACCCGACTGATCAGTCATCGCTGGATCGGTCACCAGACCGATCCACGAAGGAGTAGTGTGCCAAAGTCCCTGATCGATCACCAGACCGATCCAGAGACTCAAACTCAGCCCTCCAAGCTAAGTTTCCATCCACCTTAGCCCTCCAAGCTAAGGATTTTCCATCTAACCCTCCAAGTTGGGAATTTGCACATAACCCTCCAAGTTAGGACTTTTCACCTAGCCCTCCAAGCTAGGACTTTTCACCCAACCCTTCCGAGTTAGAACTTCATCCAACCTAGCCCTCCAAGCTAGGCACCTGACCCTCCAAGCCAGGACTTTTTCACCTAATTCTCCAGGATGGGAATTTGCACCTAACCCTCCAAGTTAGGACTTTTCACCTAGCCCTCCAAGCTAGGACTTTTCACCCAACCTTTCCGAATTAGGACTTTTCCAACACCTAGCCCTCCAAGCTAGGATTTTCCACACCTAACCCTCCAGGTTAGGATTTTCCAACACCTATCCCTCCAGGCTAGAATCCTCCAAGTCATGCCTAATCCTCGATCAGGACTTAATCATAATCATCATCATCATCATCAACCTAAACTAAAATCGTTGTCAACACCAAAACAACAATCAGGGCCAGACTGCATCAACAGAACCGACGCCTACTGTTCCCTCGACGGGGAACGCGTCCTCACCTACTCCTCTCGGGAGAGTGTACCTGATGCCAACCGTTCCTCTGCTTGGTCTTTTGCCTGACGGTCCTTTGCCAGGTCTTGGATGCCGAGCTGTCCTTCGCCCGGTGCCTAACATTCCTTCGCTAGGGCTTCAGTCCCAAGCTGTCCTTTGCCTGGTGCCTAGCAGTCCTTCGCCAGGGCTTTTCATTCTGGCATTCCTTCGCCAGTGCCTAGCATTCCTTCGCTAGGGCTTTTGCTCTGCACACTCAAGTGACATGTTAGATAACAAATAAGACTTAACTTTTGAACCCTGTTGCCATTATCAAAACACAGGTTTGACTTTGGTGCATTCTGCACCAACACTTAATACCATAACACCAAGTTAAGTTCTATCCAACTTAACACCACACATTTTCTTATGTCAAGTTAAACCTAACTTAACACCCCAAGTTCTCCCCCTTTGACACCATCAAAAGATTGCCCCAAGCAACCCTACCCCTAGTGCCAAAAAGAACTCACTTTATTTCTGAAAAACCCCTCAGAAATTAACATACATAATTACCAATCGACTGCCCTCTGTTACTCTCAACCCATAGAGACATCAGTCGGTTGCCCCCCTGGGTAATCGACTGATACAGCCAATTCTGAAATTTCAGCCCAATTTCAGAAACATCTAGAAAATTCTAGAAAATCCGAAAAAATCTAAAATTTTGCAAGCACATTTGTACTTTTGATACAAACTTCAATTTCCTCACAAATGGTCATTTTGTATCAACTTTGAGATCTATTTATGAATCCATGTGTTTACCAAGGCTAACCATTACAATTTGACACATAGAATTTGTTGAGGCAATCAACCCAAGATTGATCGGGAAGATCATGGTTTTGATGTGTGTGCCAATAAGTTTGAGGTTAGAGTGTTATGTTATATTTGATATGTGTGATTGAGTTTGCAGGACTTGGAGAATCACACATGGAGAACACATTCGAGGGACGAGAGCCGAGGGAGGTGGACTCCAAGGGCAAGCCGGGAAGTGGACTTCAAGGGCACACGTGAAGGGTGGCATGGAGGCAAGCCAAGGGAAGGCTTGTATGCGCATCCGAGGGACGATAGCTAGAGGAAGAAGACTTTAAGGGGTAAGCCAAGGGAGCAGACCTGGTACTCGTGAAGGAGAGTGTTAGGAGTTGCTGTAAGTGAGTTTAGAGGCTGGGCTGTCGACTGGCCAGAGGGCAGTCGATTGCCAAAACTCACAGAAGGATTTTCAGCTTCTACCAGTCAACTGCCCCAGGGCAGTCGACTAGTGCGGGTCTGGACAGCTTGCGAAGTTATCCTGTTCTCTTATAAAAAGGGGACTTTTTCGCACATGGACGGTACATTTTTCTACTGTAATGAAGTGCTATTCATGCGACTAGTCTTCAGATCTTCCTCTTGCTCTTCATCGCATTCTATAAAGAGGAAGACAACACTTGTAAAGGTTTCTCCACCTTTGAAGGAGGATTTCATAGTGGAGAGTGTGCAACCGCGTAGATCCTTAGATTAGTCACCTTTCGGGGTGGATACCAAGTAAAATTCCTGTGTTAGCATTGCTTTCTTATTTTTCATTATATTTTTGTTGTATTGCGCTAACAATCTTGTAGAGAATTCGGAAAAGTTGCTATTCACCCCCCTCTAGTAACGCTTTCGATCGTACAATTGGTATCAGAGCCGGTTAGCTTCGGGAGAACTCACCGTCAACCCGAGTAAAAGAAAATAACGTTTCAAGAGGGTTACAGCACTGCACGGCCTCCATTCTTCGACGGGAACGATTTCGCTTACTGGAAAGGTAGAATGCAATATTATTTGATGAATGATATTGAAAACTAGATAAGTGTTGCAGATGGATTCGATACACCCGTCGACGAAATTAGAGGAGAGCCACTACCTATGAGAGCATGGTCCAAGGAAGTCATGAAGAAGGCGCAAGCCAACGCGAAGGCCACCACCACACTTCAATGCGGGCTCTCAAAGGAGCAACTCAACAAAGTGGGGACGTTCAAGAGCGCCAAAGAATTATGGGAGAAACTCATTGAACTCAATGAAGGGTCCAACAAGTCAAGACGGGCAAAGAAGGATCTACTCGTTGCCCAACTCCAATCCTTGTCCATGAAGACCAATGAGACCGTGAGCCAATTGCATGGAAGGGTAAAGGAGATCATCAATGAATTCCATGTGATTGGAGAGAAAGTTAAAAATCGGGATCTCGTAGGGTACGTTCTACAATCCTTCCCGAGAACAACCTTGTGGGCATCAATGGTTGATGCCTACAAAGTGTCAAGGGATTTGTCTATAGTTAAATTAGATGATTTATTTTGCGAATTCGAATTACTTGAGCAAGCTAATGTTTCGGCCAAAGAGAAAGGTATAACTTTCATTGCAAAAAAGGAGAAGAAAAAGAAGAAGGAGAAAAAGAAGGTAGTCTACTCCTCTTCATCCGACTTAGAGGAGTCTAGTGCCTCTATGGACAGTGACCAAGAGGCCTTCATGGTAAGAAAAATACGTAGGGCATTTAAAAGTTTTTCTAACAAATCTTATGCTAGGAAAGGATCCAAGAGTAAGAGCAAGGTAAAAGACATTATCTGTTACAACTGCCACCAAGAGGGACACATGAAGAATGAGTGTCCCCAACTAAAGAGAAGGGAAGAAAAGAAGGAAGAAAAGAAGAGAAGTGACAAGAAGAAGTCAAAAGGAAAGGAGAAGAGTGCCACCAACCTCAAGGCGACCTGGGATGATCCATCATCCTCGGAGGAGGAAGAGGAGCAAGTGTCCCATTTTGCGCTTATGGGAGTGAACCACTCAGAGTCATCAGATAATGAGAGAAGCTCAAGTAGTGAAGAAGAAAGTGACTCATCATCATCATCCGAATCAGAGGTGTCGGTAAGTGAGGTATATAGCTTACCCTCTTCTACCTTGGTTAAAATTATTTCTAGTACCAATATGGACTTAGCTAAAGCTAGAAGTAAACTTAAGGACTTGAAAGATGAAATTGGCATGCTTAGAGTAGAATCTACAAAACTTAAGGAAGACTTGCATGCTTGTTCTCTTATATCACATGATTCATGCTTTGAAAATGAAAATAAGGAACTAAGGAAACAGGTAGAAGACCTAACCAAGGCACTTAGAAAGTTTCAAGTCGGCTCTAGTATCCTTGACATGATAATAAACAATCAAAGAGCCGTCTATAACAAAGCCGGGTTAGGATATAGGCCAAAGACTAAGGAAGTAGCTTTTGTCTCACTCATGGGTAGAAATGGTCCATCTAAGAGACAAGGGGCTAAGGGAAACATCAAGAAGGCTTGGGTACCAAAGAAATTTTTAAATGATGCTTGTGGATCGAAAATTTGGGTACCAAAAGATTACATTTTCCATGTTGTATAGGTAAGAGTCAAGGATGTTGGGGCAATCGACCCTGAAATGATCTGGAGGATCATGATATTTTGATGTGTGGGCAATATGGTTAAGTTAGGATTTGTGTTATTCTCATATGTGTACATGAGTGTGCAGGTGTACAGGTACACATGGACCTGGTTGATGTCTTCAGGTGAAGGATGGCATGGAGGTAAGCTGGAGGCTTATGTGCACATTCGAGGGACCGTTGGATAGCAGGGATTATGAGCCGAGGGATGCGGACTTCAAGGCATACGTGAAGGGTGGCATGAAGGTAAGCTAGAGGCTTGTGTGCACACCCGAGGGACGAGGGCCAAAGATGAAGAAGGCGTGAAGGCAACAGTCAAGGCTGTTGATGAAGAGTCAACTAGGTTGTGAGGGTCTAAGCATGAGTGCTTGTACTCAGGGTCTAAGCCGGGAGGGTTTGAGTGCGAAGAGATTTATACTCGGGAGTAAAACCCTAGGCTTAGGTATGGGGCAGTCGACTGCCCTGGGGCAGTCGACTGATATAGGCTGGAATAGGATGGCAGATTTCGAACGTTGTGGTATAACGGTCGAATCTGAGTGGGACCAGGTGACTGCCATTTGGTCAGTCGACTGGTAGCGACTGTTCCAGACTCGAGCCCTATTTAAAGGGGCTCGTTTACTACTATCGGATTTGACGAAACTCGCTTGGGTAAAGTGAGTTAGTAGTCTATTATGATCAGAGAGCGTCCTATGTGTTGTGGCGAGGTTTCTCCACCCACAAGGACCGACAGATCTAGCCGGAGGTTGTCCGGGGGTTGATCCACCGAAGGATTCTTGGATTAGTCACCCGACCGAGGTGGATACCAAGTAAATCTGGTATTGTTAGCATTGTTATTTCTTATTTACTTTGCATATTATTGTTTCCGCTGCGCTAACAATTCTGTAGAGATCAAAACGATCAAAAAAGTGCTATTCACCCCCCTCTAGCACACCATAAACGATCCTTCAAAGGATGCCTCAAACATGTGGATAGTAGATAGTGGATGCTCAAGACATATGACCGGAGATGTGAGCAAGTTCACCACTATAAGCTACCTAAGAGAAGGGACGGTTTCCTTTGGAAATAGTGGGAAACTCAAAATTATTGGTAGGGGCACCATTGAGGTATCTCCTACAATCTCTATCCATAAAGTACTTCTAATTAAAGGCATGAAATTTAATTTACTTAGTGTAAGTCAGTTATGTGATGCGGGCCTTAGGGTTGAATTTCATGCTAGAAAATGCCTTATTAAACAAAATGGGTCCGATAATGTCATACTAGAAGGGTATAGTGAGACTAACCTTTATTATCTTGATCTTGCTTATGCTTCTAACCATTTTTCTAAGTGTCTCATGTCTAAAGAAGAAGAAGGGTGGTTGTGGCACCGAAGACTTGGGCACGTCAACATGAGGAGCATTGCAAGAGTAGCCAAGGAGGAGTTGATGAAGGGGCTACCTATGATCAAGTATGAGAAGACCAAATTGTGTGATGCATGCCAAGAGGGTAAGCAATCAAAATTATCATACAAAGGTAAAACCCTAACCACCACTACTTGACCTTTAGAGCTTTTGCATATTGACCTTTTTGATTGTCATAATACTCCCTCACTTGTAGGGAGTAAATATTGTTAAGTTATAGTAGATGGTTTTTCTAGATTTTCATAGGTGTTCTTTTTGAAACATAAGGACGATACCTTAGAAATCTTTATTGGCTTTAGTAAGAGGGTTGAGAATGAAAAACACCTAAAGATTAACTGAATTAGGAGTGACCATGGTGGGGAGTTTCAAAACTCAAGTTTCTCACAATTTTGTGTAGAAAATGAGTATAAGCATGAATTTTCATGCCCAACGACTCCTCAACAAAATAGGGTAGTAGAGAGGAGAAACAGAGCCCTACAAGAGGCCGCTAGGACTATGCTTAATGCATATTCTCTTCCTAGCTACTTTTGGGCCGAAGCGGTTAATACTGCTTGTTACATTCAAAATCGGGTTTTGGTACATAGGTTCTTATGTAAGACCCCTTTTGAGTTGTGGAATGAGAGAATTCCACAAGTCCACTACTTTAGAGTCTTTGGGTGTAAAGTGTATATTTTGAACACTAAGGATGACCTAAGGAAGTTTGAGTCAAAAGCGGATGAGAGAATTTTAGTTGGTTATTCATCCATAAGTAGGGGTTATAGAGTTTACAACAAAAGAACCAAGGTAATTAAGGCGTATTCAAATGTTGATTTTGATGAATCTACACATACTTACCCTAGGAAAGCCTCAATTGATAAGGACATAGAGGAATGTCAACCCCTTGCCCAAAGAATCTAAGAGCTACATTTGGAGGGCAATGATCAAGGGGGAGGGAGAAGTACCCTAAAGGAGGAGGATCATGTAGTTAATGAACCCACAACCTCTAGACCCTTGAGACATCACCAAGATCACCCTATTGACCAAATAGTGGATGATGTCACTCAAGGGGTTAGGACTATGTCCTATTTTAAAGACCAAACTAGTCAAATCACCTTAATTCCTCAATTAGAACCTAAATCTATTGATGAGGCATTAGGTGATGTAGATTGGGTTCTAGCCATGCAAGAGGAGCTAAATCAATTTGAAAGGAGTGAAGTTTGGGAGTTGGTTCCTAGGCCCAATGATTGCACCATTGTAACCACAAGATGGGTCTTTAGGAACAAACTAGATGATCAAGGTAAAATCACTAGGAACAAGGCTAGGTTGGTAGCTAGGGGGTTTAACCAAATTGAGGGACTAGATTATGATGAGACCTATGCCCTCGTAGCTAGATTAGAGTCAATTAGAATTCTACTAGCCTATGCCGCTCACATGAGTTTCACACTTCACCAAATGGATGTGAAGTCGGCATTCCTTAATGGGGTCATTAAGGAAGAGGTTTATGTAGAACAACCCTCCGGGTTTGAAGACCCTAACTATCCAAGACACATTTACAAATTGAGAAAAGCCTTATATGGATTGAAACAAGCTCCCCGGGCTTGGTATGAAAGACTTTCTTCATTTTTAGTGTCTAAGGGGTTTAGGAGAGGAACAATTGACCCTACTTTGTTCCTAAATTCTATTGATAAGGACATATTTGTTGCCTAACTGTATGTCGATGATATCATCTTTAGGTCAACAAATAATGACTTTCTACAAGAATTCAACAAATGTATGGAAGATGAATTTGAGATGAGTCTTGTAGGAGAGTTAACATTCTTTTTAGGACTTCAAGTTAAGCAAACAAATGAAGGGACACATGTATTTCAAACTAAATATGCTAAGGAAATGCTAAAGAAATTTGGACTTGAAAATGCTAAGGTAGCATCTACTCCTATATGAACCAATTTGAAAATGGATAGTGATAGTAAAGGGAAAATGGTAGACTCAAAACAATATTGGAGCATGATTGGGAGTCTATTGTACCTAACCGCTAGTAGACCCGATATACTTTTTGCGGTAGGTATATGTGCAAGATACCAATCATGTGCCAAAGAGTCCCATTTGGTGGTAGTAAAGAGGATCCTAAGGTATAATAAAGGTACCCTCAATGTTGGGTTTTGGTATTCTAGAACCCCTAATGTTGATCTTATTGGATACACCGACTCGGACTATGCGGGGTGTAAGCTAGATAGGAAGAGTACTAGTAGAGGGTGTCAATTCCTTGGGTCTTCCTTAGTTAGTTGGAGTAGTAGGAAACAACCATGTGTTGCCCTATCAACAACGGAAGCCGAATATGTGGCAATGGGTGGTTGTGTTTCCCAACTACTTTGGATCATACACACCTTAGAAGATTATGAGTTACATTATTCCAAGATCAAAGTCTTGTGTGATAATGTAAGTACAATCAATTTGACCAAAAATCCAGTTCACCATTCTAGAACAAAATACATTGAAGTGAAGCATCACTTCATTAGGGACCATATGGCAAGGGGAGACATAGAATTACATTATATTGAGTCTAAGTCAAACCTTACCGACATTTTTATCAAACCTCTTCCCGAATCGGAGTTTACATCCTTAAGAAGAGGTCTTGGAATGTGTTTTATAGAAATATAGGATGAACCTTGGAGTAATAGATTAGAAAGGTGGTGCTTGATCCATTAAGATGATACAATTGGTTCACTTGTGCTTGTGGCATAGTGTTGAATCATTAAATGTATCAAAATTATTGAAAATAGATCAACCATGGGGGAGGCATGTGTTTAATTAATGAACATATTGCCCAAAGATCATGGTTGGACATTTTAAACATTTGAAAACCATTTCATGTCTTATATGTTTTGTCATAAGCTTAGAAGACATATGATTTCAAAACTAGGTTAAGATTTTGATACAAACTTAGTGGTTTTCAAGAAATTTGAACTTTAGTCAAAAGTCAAGAATGTTTGAAATTTTTCACGAAATGATATTTTTCCCTGATAGAGTATCTTCCAAGAAACATGCTTGCAAATTTTTACAATTTTTAGAATTTTCTGGAATTTCTGGGAGGTTTCTGAAATTCGGCTCAGAAGCTGAAATTTGTCACTTACAGAGTATCATGGGGCAGCCGACTGGCACGCCTGATTTCAGCCTGCTGAGCTATTTTTTAGAAATCGATATTTCTCTCATTTGATGCCATGGGTTAAGGTTGCTTGGGGCAATCATTTTGATGGTGTCAAAGAGGGAGAATGGGTGGTTTAAGTTAGATTTCTAGCTTAAATTTATGATCTAATCTTGGATTACGGTGGAAAATTAAAAATGAGAGAAGACATGGGTTAAGGGGGACTTACCTCTTAGGTTTAGCTATGTCTTCTATATTTTAATTGTTATTGCTTATTGTTAAGTTAGGTTGGAAACTTAACTTGGATTATGATTAGAATTGAAAAAGGGAGAAGACATGGGTTATGGGGGAGGTTACCTCTTAGGTTTGCTATGTCTTATTTTTTCAATTGCTATTGTTATTTATTGTTACTGTTGACTGGTATTTTATCCCTAAACTTAAACATATTATCACACATCAAAAAAGGGGAGATTGTTGAGGCAATCGGCCCAAGATTGATCAGGAAGATCATGATTTTGATGTGTGTGCCAATAAGTTTGAGGTTAGGGTGTTATGTTGTATTTGATATGTGTGATTGAGTTTGCAGGACTTGGAGAATCACACATGGAGAACACTTCTGAGGGACGAGAGCGGAGGGAGGTGGACTCCAAGGGCAAGCCGGGAAGTGGACTTCAAGGGCACACGTGAAGGGTGGTATGGAGGCAAGCCAAGGGAAGGCTTATGTGCACATCCGAGGGACGATACCAGAGGAAGAAGACTTCAAAGGGCAAGCCAAGGGAGCAGACCTAAAGGCACACGTGAAGGAGAGTGTTAGGAGTTGCTGTAAGTGACTTTAGAGGCTGGGCAGTCGACTGGCCAGAGGGCAGTCGACTGCCAAAACTCACAGAAGGTTTTTAGCCTTCTACCAGTCGACTGCCCCAAGGGCAGTCGACTGGTGACCCCCCAAAACTAGCCATTGGCTGGCATTTATGTTGGATCGAGAAAATCGATAGAGGGGGGTGAATATTGGAAATCGTTTTTCGGAAAGTTTAGAGCAAGTACGCAGCGGAAATTAAAAATAACAACACAGAGACACGGTCGATTTTACTTGGTTCGGAGCCTAGGTCGACTCCTACTCCAAGGCCCACAGTCGTTGACCATTTACTTTGGGCAATTCTATATAAGGCGCAAATAGTTTACAAAAGATTATTACAGAATTAAGTACAGTAAACTTAAATCGCTCTTTTACCGACGTCCGGGGAAGATCGACTTTTTCAGAGCAGCGGGACGTCGTCGGCTCGAGTTGGAAGGATTCCGAGGCGAAGCGCGAGAGCAGAAGAGCGTAGAAGCATTGATTGGAAGTTGTTGTTGAAGCATGGGGTTGAGGGCCCTTTATATAGGGCCTGGGGGCGCCCGGGACGTCGGAGGCGCCCCCCCCCCCCCCCACGTGGCATTTGATCTGGAAATGTCTCGGTCGCTTCTGATCTCTTCAATCTCGGGATCAGCTTTGACCGGGGCGCCCGGACCGCTCGAGGCGCCCGGATTGACCGGGTCAAACTTCTATCTTCTTTGCTTCGCGAGGGTGCGCTTCGGCAGCTTGCGCTTGGGGGCGCCCGGGGCGCTGGGGGCGCCCGGGATCAGCGGGGGCGCCCGGGATCAGCGGGGGCGCCCGGGAGCACGAGGGCGCCCGGGAGTTGTACTGTCGAAGCCTGTTTTTGTAACTTGTGTTTTGTGTTCACCATGGGGGTGCCCGAGACACTCCGGGCGCCCTGGTCAGCTGTTGCTTCATTCCTTTGAGGCTCTCTGAGCTGCAGACACACGTTCCTTCGGTCCTGCATCCAGGGTTAGTCCAAAACACAATGAAACAATAAAATATTTATTTATACAGCCTTAGCTGTCTTGGTTCTGACTTTGGGTCTCCAAAATGGAGCCCTAGGTCGAACCGACGCCTACTGTTCCCTCGACGGGGAACGCGTCCTCACCTACTCCTCTCGGGAGAATGTACCTGATGCCAACCGTTCCTCTGGTTGGACTTTTGCCTCGCGGTCCTTCGCCAGGTCTTGGATACCGAGCTGTCCTTCGCCCGGTGCCTAGCATTCCTTCGCTAGGGCTTCAGTCCCAAGCTGTCCTTCGCCTGGCGCCTAGTAGTCCTTCGCTAGGGCTTGGATACTGGCAATCCTTCGCCAGTTGCCTAGCAGTCCTTCGCTAGGGCTTGGATACTGGCAGTCCTTCGCCAGTTGCCTAGCAGTCCTTCGCCAGGGCTTTGTATCCTGGCAGTCCTTCGCTAGGGCTTTTTCTGCACACTCAGTGAACAACGTTAGATCACAAATAGTACTTAACTTTGAATCCTTTGCCAATATCAAAACAAGGTTCGATATGGTGCTTTCTGCACCAACAATCTCCCCCTTTTTAATTTATGGCAACACAATTCAAAGTTAAGTAAAAACTTATAATATTTAAGCACGACAGTTAAAATTAATCAATTTGAGCAGAGTAAACAACCAATGTAGTTTTGACCTAAGAAATTCAGAAAAATTTTTTTATTAACATATAACTTTAACTTATTAACATACTTAACTTTAACTTATTAACATACTTAACTTTGACTGACCTTTCCTCCCCCTTTGACATATATCAAAAACATACATGGGCGAACAAGGTATCTAATAGGGAGTTTTGAGTTTTACCAAAATAAATTTAAGTAAAGGAGTTTAAAAACATAGTTTTCAAAAAAAACTTTAAGTAATGGATTTCATAATTAAAAAAATGATGTTCAAAGTAATAGATGTTTTGAAAATACATGAAACTCCCCCTTAATGTTACAACTCTTCTCCTTATATTTTAGAGAAAGCTTGCAAAAACTTGCAACATAGTTTTTCAAAAAAAATTTTTACTTAGAGACATTTGTCAAAATTTTCAAAAATTTTTTTGCTCAGACAAATTTACTAAGAAAAAATTTTACTTAGGAAAAAAAACATGTACTTAAAAATGTTTGAAAGATTTAGACATACTTAAAAAATTTGAAGCACTAGAAATACTTGAAAGCACTTGAAGTAGTTTGAAATTTTAACAGCACTTAGCGCTTAAAAACAATTTGAAGTACTTAAAAATTTTGCTTTACTTTTTGAAAAAGAGATAAAAGTCTAAATGAAGAAAAAATTCCTTTCTCTCTTTCTTGCTCTTCCCCTGGAATATATTTTGAAGTAAGTTTGTGTATCAGAGCCTATGAGTTTTGAAAACATAAAGATATTTGTAGGCAAGTCTTTGAGAAGATTCACGTGCATAGGACATTATTGCCTTGAAAAGTATTAGTACTTTTGAACACATTAAATAGAAGTACTTTTAAAAGATAGTATGCCTTTTTGAAAATAGAAGTATTTTTGAAACAAAATGTTATGAGAAGAATGTTATGCATTTTGAAAACATAATATTTTACTTGACTAGGTTTCTTTTCCAGGCCGACACAATCCTAGGAACCCTTGTTAACTACAAGGACATTTTCCTAAGTGTCCTGGAAATTCTCAAGATTCAAGCAAATATTACTTCTAAAGGTATTTCAAAAATGATTTACTAAACCATATTTTTAAAGGCAAATTACTTGTATTTTCAAAAGAATTTTGAAAACTTAATGTATTAAAACATATTATTTTGAAATGTTTAATAATTTATTTAATTTAACCTCCCCCTAAACATGATACAGTCCTTGGAAGCTTGTTGACCACAAGTATTCTTCCTCTGAGTTCTTAGGGTTCAGTTCATATCAAAAGAATTATTTAATAACTTCAAACTTGTTAGAAATAATTTCTTTTGATTTAGACTCCCCCTAAATTTGACACATCCTCGGAGTCCTTGCAGATCATTAAGCAGACCTTCCTTTGTGTCTTTAGGGTTTACTAAAATCAAAAGAATAGTTTTGAATACTAGCATGGTAATATACTTTTAGAAAATTCAAATTGAAATGAAGATAATTTTAAAGCATAAACCCCGTTTTCGAAAAACATTTTGAAATGATAATGGTTTTTGTAAAGCACAATTTTCGAAAACTATAGTGATTATTTGAAAACATAATTTCATTCTCCCATTTAAAAAAGTGAATATAGAGGACTGAGAGAGGGGAATGATTTAAAAAATAGAAGTTTTTTTTAAGTAAAAAAAATAAATATCTAGCCCCGGACTGTAGACAAAAAGAAATATCCTAAGTAATCCCCAAGGTGACTTTTTGTCATACAAGAATAAACTAAATTTAAAAAAAATGTTTGTATAATGGTAAAGGAAAGAAATAAATGTTATGAAATAAATTTCAGGTTAGTGAACAAAAGAGACTTGATTTTAATTACAATGATTTGAAATATTGACTCTTAGTTAAAAAGTTAAATTTGATTGAATTAAATTTAATTGATTTAATTGAATTTAATTGGTTTAATTAAGATTTAATTGAATTTAATTGGTTTAATTAAGATTTAATTGAATTTAATTGGTTTAAGATTGATTAATTTGAAAGAGTTGGTTGGGTTGGACTCAACTTTTAGGTCCTAAGCATCTCACCTATTTCTAAATGACAAAACAGGATATCCTTAATTGTTTTGTGAGATGCATATTTTAATAGAAGGATTTATTTTGAAAATGCCATGATTAATTTTGAAAAGTTAAATTAATTTTTAAACCCAATTTAAATTTATTTTGAAAAGAGATATTTGAATCTAAAATTAACTGAAAATTTGTGTTAGATTCAAATTTAACAAAGAGTAAATTGAATTTGAATTTCAAAAATTGGCTTCCAGGTCTTGGCGAGGCACAAGGCCTTCTTTGGCCGTAGCCTTATTGGATCATCAACCCTTTCCTAGACAAAGCCTTTTAGTGAAATTTCATCTTCAAAATTACTTTTTGGTAACTTCTGGTCTAACTAGTTTGGGTCTTGGATCGGTAGCTTCAGCTAGTTTCACCAGTCTAAAGAGACCAAGTAACGAATACTTGACCTTATTAGAATTGGTTTCCCTAACGTACTATCATCTCACCGCCACCCAATACTATGTTGTCAAATTTCAGTTAAGTTGGTTCAGTCCTTAAACTAACCAGTCCTAATTCTAAGCAAAAATAAAATAAAATAAAATGCAACACACAATTAAAGCAAACGAGACAAAAATGATCTACGTTACATCATAATCGAAATAAAACTCTGTTTTCTTGAAATCAGCATGGTTATGAATTAAGTTTTCTAATATATTAACCTTAACTAATTTATTTGAATCAATCATGTTATTTGAGATAAGTATTAGATTTTCAAATATTGAAGACTTACCTTTCCCGATCGTTTGTCCAGTACTCTTGTAATGATCACGAGCTAATCGGACCAGTTTGGGTCGATCTTCTTTACTGTCTTCTGATTCTGAGTCTGAGTTGGACTCGGGTACAGGTTGAAGCTTCTTCTTTGGAGTTTTTCCTGCATTTGAACTTATACCTTCCTTGACCATTATAGTATATGTCTGATTATTTAATTGTAATTCTAGAAAAAAAATTCAAAATTGGTTACCATTTCTGTCACAGTAAACTCGTCGTTTGACTCTGGCTCGAATTCGCAGTCATGTATGGATTCTATCTCATCTTCTGATTCGGAGTCAACTTTGAAGTCTGGTGCTGACTCTTCGTGTAAATCGATTAGCTTTTCCCACATCTCTTTGGCACAGTTGAAGGGTCCGACCCGCTTCAATTCTTCATTGGTTAGCCCACATTGTAGGATTGCAGTAGCCCTTGCATCTGTCTCGATCTTCCTCATGGTTCGTTCATCCAGTTTATCCCAAGTGATCGATGTTCCTTCTTCTGTGGGGAACGTGAACCCCGTTTGGATTATCGACCAAAGTTCCAGATTGGCCTTCAAGTGGGATTCCATTAGACTTCTCCAGGTGTTGAAATTTTCCCCAGAGAAAAGTGGTGGACGTGCACTGTTCTATTCTTGATTGGCCATTAACGATAAATCTTGCACACAAAAAGAGAAAATAGAAATGTACCAAGACTTGGTCTTGGATTAGTAGTGTGGGAGAAAGAAAAAAATAGCCCAAAGTAAATGTTGCACGAATTTCGAGGCAAAATAATAATAAAAAATTTTATGTCAAATTTTTGAAAATGTTACTTTATTAATTTTGATTAATGATAAAAAGTAAGACTTTAATGTTTGGGAGAAAATTTGCTCAGATTAAGATAGCCCGATTTTCGAGAAAAAAATAATATTAAAATAATAATAAAAAAACATTTATGACAAATTTTCAAAAATTGATTATTTTAACAATTCTAACTTATGGTGAAAAAATGAGTGGGGTTGATTAACTAGAAAGAAAAGAAATAAAATTAAAAATTTTGAAAATCCGAAAAACTTTCAAACTGGTGGTTGCACCAAGTTTGAACTACCCCGCTCTGATACCACTTGTTGGATCGAGAAAACTGATAGAGGGGGGGTGAATATCGGAAATCATTTTTCGGAAAGTTTAGAGCAAGTACGCAGCGGGAATTAAAAATAACAACACAGAGACACGGTCGATTTTACTTGGTTTGGAGCCTAGGTCGACTCCTACTCCAAGGCCCACGGTCGTTGACCGTTTACTTTGGGCAATTCTATATAAGGCGCAAATAGTTTACAAAAGATTATTACAGAATTAAGTACAGTAAACTTAAATCGCTCTTTTACCGACGTCCGGGGAAGATCAATTTTTTCGGAGCAGCGGGACGTCGTCGGCTCGAGTTGGAAGGATTCCGAGGTGAAGCGCGAGAGCAGAAGAGCGTAGAAGCGTTGATTGGAAGTTGTTGTTGAAGCTTGGGGTTGAGGGCCCTTTATATAGGGCCTGGGGGCGCCCTCCCACGTGGCATTTGATTAGGAAATGTCTCGATCGCTTCTGATCTCTTCAATCTCGGGATCAGCTTTGACCGGGGCGCCCGGACCGCTCGAGGCGCCCGGATTGACCGGGTCAAACTTCTATCTTCTTGGCTTCGCGAGGGTGCGCTTCGGCAACTTGCGCTTGGGGGTGCCCGGGAGCACGAGGGCGCCCGGGAGTTGTACTGTCGAAGCCTGTTTTTGTAACTTGTCTTTTGTGTTCACCATGGGGGTGCCCGGGACACTCCGGGCGCCCTGGTCAGCTGTTGCCTCATTCCTTTGAGGCTCTCTGAGCTGCAGACACACGTTCCTTCGGTCCTGCATCCAGGGTTAGTCCAAAACACAATGAAACAATAAAATATTTATTTATACAGCCTTAGTTGTCTTGGTTCTGACTTTGGGTCTCCAAAATGGAGCCCTAGGTCGAACCGACGCCTACTGTTCCCTCGACGGGGAACGCGTCCTCACCTACTCCTCTCGGGAGAATGTACCTGATGCCAACCGTTCCTCTGGTTGGACTTTTGCCTCGCGGTCCTTCGCCAGGTCTTGGATGCCGAGCTGTCCTTCGCCCGGTGCCTAGCATTCCTTCGCTAGGGCTTCAGTCCCAAGCTGTCCTTTGCCTGGCGCCTAGCAGTCCTTCGCTAGGGCTTGGATACTGGCAATTCTTCGCGAGTTGCCTAGCAGTCCTTCGCTAGAGCTTGGATACTGGCAATCCTTCGCCAGTTGCCTAGCAGTCCTTCGCCAGGGCTTTGTATCCTGGCAGTCCTTCGCCAGGTGCCTAGCAGTCCTTCGCTAGGGCTTTTTCTGCACACTCAGTGAACAACGTTAGATCACAAATAGTACTTAACTTTGAATCCTTTGCCAATATCAAAACAAGGTTCGATATGGTGCTTTCTGCACCAATAATTTATTGCTTGGCCAGTCGACTACCCCAGGGGTAGTCGACTGGTGCGGGTCTGGACAGCTTGCGAAGTTGTCCCGTTCTCTTATAAAAAGAGGACTTTTCCGCATGTGAACGGTACGTTTTTCTACTGTAATGAAGTGATGTTCGTGCGACTAGTCTTCAGATCTTCCTCTTGCTCTTCATCACATTCTGTAAAGAGGAAGACAATGCTTGTAAATGTTTCTCTACATTTGAAGGAGGATTTCATAGTGGAGAGTGTGCAACCGCGTGGATCCTTGGATTAGTCATCTTTCGGGGTGGATACCAAGTAAAATTCCTGTGTTAGCATTGCTTTCTTGTTTTTCATTATATTTTTGTTGTATTGCGCTAACAATCTTGTAGAGAATTCGGAAAAGTTGTTATTCACCCTCCTCTAGCAACGCCTTCGATCGTACAGAATTGCACTCAACTCCCCCTTTTTCCTTATGTATTCTTAATATGATAAAAGTCTCAACCTTTTTACCTCTTAACCCTAGATACATATGCACTTATCAACCTTTCTTGAATTCCATGATATCAACAAAGCCTCATTTCATATAATCATCATTAAATCATGAAATAAAACTTTATACAAGGAGTATGAAAGCATAAACAAGAATTTTGATTCAAAGTCATACCCTATCATTCACTAGCAATATATGAACTCCAACCAATATAATCAAACTCAAGCCATGACATAAAAAATCATAAAATATCATGAAAACATAAGCAAATGTATCATAAGTGGCACAAGGGCTAAAGCCTCGAAGTCATGAAATATTACAACCCCAAAATGAAAAAGTGTTTGAGAGTTAAAAAAACATCTAAGCAACACCCTAGCAACACTCAAGCCATCAAATCAAGTCCAAGCTACTGCATGTCATCATCTGGAGGAGGAGGAGGGGCCTGATATGTGAGATGCAACTGTTGTATCATCGCGAACATCTCATCCTGCTGTCGATGGAACCCCTGACAAAACTGTGAGATGCCATGAACCTCCTCATGAATAGCAGTCTGTGTCTCCTGGAAGCCCCTCTGCTGTTGTTGAAAGCCGTGGAAATCCTCCCGGAGGTTGTGAACCTCAGACTGGATCTGGGAGAACTCCTCTCGTGTAACTCCACCAGCAGGCTCCTCATCTGAACTGGAGGGCTCAGGACGCTGCCTCCAAACAATCTCCTCCTGTCTGCACTCGATCCATGCCAAGGACAACTGGCGTGTGCCAATCTGATCATAGTCCTTTGACAGGTGACGGACCTGACCGCTAGTCGTGACTATACCCCTAGACTCGAAGAATTCGGTCAGGACATGGCAGAACGACATGTAGATCTTCCCATTCACACTATGGGAAAAATGGACAATGGATGTGAACACATGTAGGGAGACATTAATGTCTAGCCTCCTCTCAAAAGCGTACATCATTACCAAGTGCGGTAGTCGAATCCTCGATCACCCCTTGGTAACAATGGGCAGTATGCATTCTAAAACAATCTTATACAGAACATGACTAAATGAACTCATGTTTTTAGCGTCAAAAATGTGCTCTAAAATACTACGGTGTCGCCCAAAATAATGCATGTGGATCTGATCAATAGTGACATCAGGAAAAGAAAGAGGCTCAACAACTTTTGGAAAATATGTGACCACATTATTAGACGCTCTACACCCCAAAAACATACCTAAAACAGTGGATGAAAAGGGGATGGGGACTCCTGCTACCATGGACTCATAAAGGTCATTATCAGAATCAATGCACGTGAGATTCGCGTAGAATTCTTTACATAGGTCTAGATTAATGTCATACCAACAATATACCAACTGCTCTACCCCAAAATGAGTGATCATTTCAGCAATTTGTGGGGTCTTTTCTTGAAAATAAGCCCTATTTAGGTATCTACAATTCATTCACACGAATTCATTCTCGGTGAATCATTGTAGACACTCATTAGACCGGAATCGAGGTGCATTCGGGTCTACCTGACCTTGTTGGGATGAACCATCACCTCTTGACCTTTTAGAAGCCAACCTAACAGGTGATATACAAATGCATGTCCCATACCATCCCACAACAAGATAAAATAAGAAAAACCAAGTAAAATAGGTCAAGTTAGCTCCAAATCATGATTTAAATGGGAAAAATAAACTGTTCAAAGTGTAACCTTTTTCCCAATCACTTCATGATGAAGTGTGATGAAAATCGGTTTGAAAGGAGAAGCTTTTGCTAACCCTAGTTGTAGATCCGAGGTAGGAGAGGCCTAAAGAAGCGTTTCTAGGGCTTGGGAGTACCTTAGATCGCAAGGAGAGGTTGGGAGGAGATGAAGATTCGCTGGGGTGGCACGCAAAACCCTAGGTTTTAGCCACCCCGCGCGTTTTGACTCTTATTAAAACCCGTAGATCAGTCGACTGCCCCTGGGCCAGTCGACTGGCAAAACAAACAGAAGGTTTCCTAGGTTGGATCAGTCGACTACCCCTGGGGCAGTCGACTGATAAAACGAACAGAAGGTTTTATTTCTGGATTTACCCTGGACCAGTCGACTGCCCCCAGGGCTATCGACTGGGAAAGCAAACAGAAAGTTCATGTAGCAAATTTTCCCTGGGCCAGTCGACTGGCTCTGGGCCAGTCGACTGGCTCTGAGCCAGTCGACTGGTACCTAAATTTCAGTATTCCAGTCTTAAATTCAGAAATGCCTAATTAATTTCACAAATTTCCAAAAAATCTAAAATTTCGTGGAGTGATTTGTCAAGCCTATGCCCACTTGGGAAAAATATATTTTCAAACAAATCTACTCCGAATCCCAAAATTGGTACTAAATTCAAAACTATCTAAATTGTGTCATTGAAACTTATCCAAAAGTCCTAATTTTGGCCTCTCCTTGATGTGCCTTCTCATACCTAATCATAATATATTTATAGCACTGAGTTATATGACATTTACATATTAAAAACCAATTTCCACCAATCATGATCCCATTTTCATCTTTTCCTCCATAAACCTCCTTTTAATGTGCCAATTCCCTAGGATTAAGACTCACCTTAGTCTTCCAAACCCTTTGGCACACTCCATAGTTCATCTAATCTCCTAGGAGAAATCCTCCTAAGATCCATTGACCATGGATCCCATTTTGGCTCCCAGAGCTCTCCCTTGAGCTCCTAGCTCTAGTTACCTCCCTAGGTAACTCACTTACAAATGCAAGCCCACACCGGTGTTCCTCCAATGCTTCTTGGCCTTCAACTACAATTCTTCCTTTTTCCTTTTAAATGACTTTTCCTTGCCATTTTTGGTCTTTTCTCCACCACAATCATAAGGCATCCTTGAATATGATTTTCTACTAACATTTGACTCCCTAGAATGGTATCCTAGTCCCGGCCTACCATTTCTAAGGTGTTGATCATTTTGTATCATACCTAGCTCCTTGGATCCCCTAATGAGTCTATCTAGGTTCTTTTCTAATTTATCAAGTTTTGCCCTCAAAACATGATTTCCGTTTCTAAATTTCTAACCTTAGTATCACCATGTCTACTTTGATCATTCCTAGATCTACCCATTTTCCTAGACATGTGTCTCCCTTTCATAGGGTTGATGCCTTGATCCTTAGGTCTAGAAACCCTAGATTTATCATGAAACATGGAATCATTGGTATTTTGGCACGCAATAGTATTTCTATCATGATATTTTAAGCCAAAAGTATGCATGGGCAAGAAATCATTATTATTTCTAGCATTTATAAAAGCATTTGGAGCATAAGTAAAGTTAGGGATTACCTCCCTTACCCTTGTAGCTCCCCCTTGATGTGAGCCTCTTCTCTTCTCTTCTTTTTCCCATCTTCTCAAATGTTCCATTTTCTTTAGCTCTCCTTTTCTTGGACATTGAGTGTGATAATGTCCTAGCTCCCTGATAAGTACCATTTTATTGATTATTTTAGATGTCAAAATCCATGTTTGACCCATTTTTTTCTTGCTTAATTGTGAATTTACCCTAGGTTTTAGAACTTACCTTTATTTTGGACTTAATTGCAAATCTTGATATATTTGAACTATTTTGCCACTAAATTTTTGATCTATTTTTGTAGGCATGAAAGGTTCATGGACCTAGGGCATACTGGGTCAAACTTGAGTCTAATGCTGAAAACCTCGCCACTAGTCGACTGCCCCCAGGCCAGTCGACTAATCCCACTCAAATTCGACCGTTGCAAGCTCAACGTTCGAATTTCAGCCACACCAGTCGACTACTCCAGGGGCAGTCGACTGGCCACTAGTCTACTGGTCTATTACCAGTCGACTGATGTCTCGATGAGTTTAAGTTTCCCTGCTGGCAGTCGACTGATCCATCCCCAGTGGATTGCCCAGCTTACAATTTCAGTCTCCCTCACTCCGAAGACCCTCCTTCATGTGTGTCTTCAATTCCACTCCCTTGGCTCACTCCTTGAAGTCCTCTTCCACCGGCTATCGTCCCTCGGATGCGCACGCAAGCCGTCGGCTTGCCTCCATGCCACCCTTCACGTGTGCCCTTTGATGTTCACTTCCTCCGTCTTGCCCTTGGAGTCCTCTTCCCTCAGCTCTCGTCCCTCGGATGCATCCTCCATATGTGACCTATCAAGTCCTGCACACTCAATCACACATATCAAATCACAAGGATAAATCTAACATAAACTCTTTGCCCAAACATCAAAACACATGGTCACTCCGGACCATAGATTGACCCAACATTTATGACTCAGCAAAGACAACTTTATTTAGTGAGTTTCCCTTTATAACTCATCCAAGATAAGAATGAGCCAGACTTCTCAAAGCAACATTGTCACACCCCGAGACCATAGGAGCCGCTAATTCGATATAAAATCGGACAGCATCTCCCTTGTCGGGCGTACAATTTACACACACATACAACACCATGCAGTATATATTTGACCTTAGGTCTCAAAATCATGACATAACATAAAAAGAAAGACGCCCATAAGTACAGTATATGAAATATAACATGCATAATCCGAAAGTAAAATGAAAAGGTAGAAATGGGCGTCGTCATGAGCATGGAACTTACAACCGAGCTCCCCTGGCAGACATCAACCTGAAAATAAAAATTTTTCAAACGGACTCTGCGGGTATAGAAATAGATATGCATGACAATATAAATAACTGTAAAAGCTATAAAGAAACCATCTATTCTGCAGGTGGTGTAATCAACCCCTATAGACCAAATACAACACATAATCCAAGGTATGCATGTTTCATGTATGTGCATGTCAATCAAAATGCAGCAATCAAATGCAGCAAGCACAAACAAATGCATGATGCATCATATGCACATAATGCAATGACATGTGTCACCCCTGATACCAGTCAGACCACCGTTCACCTATCATAAATGAAGAGGTGAGTGGGTAGGGCTGTGAGAACTACACGCACTCTGCTATCACTACTCCTGTGTGACCGAGTGGGCATGATGTTGTCGGAGGACCACCCTCCTACCCCAGGCAATGGGAGAGTCTCGCTCTCATCTTTTTGTGTCTCAGGACGAGAAGGGATCCCTGGCTGCTACCACGCTTCGGAACCACTATCCAAAAGCGACTGAGTGGAGCAATACAGGGCAAATGCACACACTCTATGATAGCCACTAACCCCTGTGTGGATATGTGTGCATATCCTAATGTAACTGGCGATGGACTCAGACTACATAGGAGTCGATGATTGCTAGCATGCAACAATGCAAGGATGGTGCATGACTCTAACACATGCAAACCTACCCAGTCTCCATCAATACCTCAATGTAATGTGCACAGATCTGAATCAAGTATCTTAACCTAATAATCATACAATCAGGTTTAAATGCAAAGTATGTCTAACAGTCAATCAATACCAAGTAAAATGCAACATACCACTACTCCTATGTACAACTACACATATATGTACCATACAAAGTAAGAATGTTAAATACGAGACTATATAGACATAAGTTTAGATAATCTCAAGGGTCAAACATTAAGTATTAAGCAAGAAAATAATAGGAGAAGATTTAAGGTAAAAGTATCCTACTGCATTCAATAAAATAGTCATGCATATGATAAAATGATTCTAAAGAGACAAGCAAGAAGTACCTGCCTCAAAATGGAGATGCTCATATCAGAAGAGAACCCTCGTCCAATAATCAGCAACGATAAACCCAATCAATGCCCTGTATCAAAAGCATAATGTTTAGCTACAATAACATATAATTTATAGTTAAACGAGCTACCTTAATTAATTAGGATTATCTTAATTATCCTTTTTCATTTAATTAATCATAATTAATTGAATAACCCTTAATTATCCCAAATTACCTAGATTAGATTCATGTTAGATTTTCCGAACCTGAATTATCAAGTTTAGATTATTAGGTTTAATCTCAAATTAACCCTAAGGAACCAACATGAATACTAATCCCAACTACGCCAAATCGCATAATAAGGCTCACTAGGGCATAACCAAATCCATACAATTCACGTATGACTTTTCTACACTAAAATCCACACTAAGGATAAATCTAGAGCTCACTACCGTTTTGAAAGGGAATCAACCTCAAAAGGCTCACATCATTAACCATGGAAGATCTAAAATTAACCCAACACATCAACTCAACCCTAAACACCCATGGTAGTACACTGCTACACACAAACCAAAATAGCATTGCCAACAACCAAAACATCAAATGGTTTACCCCTCTAATTGTTGTAACCCTCTTATAAGTACACATCTGAGCAAAACGAATGTGATTTAGACCTAGCATCCCCATGCGCAACATAGAAACAATACCAAATGCGCATCACAAGGTGAAGAAAACAACCACACCCAAAGACCGAACAATCTATCTCTTCACGATTGATACAATAACCTACTTTAAGCAGGGTTACTACCACAAATCTCCACACTGATCAAAGAACAGGGCAACCTCACAGATTTGAATTTATCCAATAAACATCCCAACCAAAACCCCACCAAATCCTCATCAAAACCATAAGCACACAACTAAAATCAATTGCCAAAATTGAAGGAGAATCAAAAATTCAAGCCATCATCATATACCTATCTTACCTGAGATGGCACGCGATCAATTCAGCTCCCCCCCATTCCAAATCTCACCACACCAAGCTATAAGCCAAAACAACAACTAGATTGAAACCCAAGCGTGAAATCTCACAACAAGAATTCGAAGAACCCAAAATAGAAATCCTTATCCTCTATTTTATACAATAGAAACCTTGACCTATTACAGATCCAAGATTAGATCCACACTAGAAAGCTGCGATTAGGGAGGAAAAATCTGTTGGATCGAGAAATGCGAGAGAGGGGGGGTGAATGTCGCAAATCGTTCGGATTTAAAAAGAGTAAGTGCGCAGCGGAAATAAGACACAAAAACAATGCTAACAAGGTCGTTTTACTTGGTTCGGAGCCTGTGTCGACTCCTACTCCAAGGCCCACGGTCGTTGACCGTTTTCTGCGGGCAATTCTATACGTTCGAGAAAGTTTACAATGAAAAGTATTACAGAATCAGAGTAGTAAACTTTAATTAAGCTCTTCGTTACCGACGTCCGGTGTAGATCGAAGTGTTGGAGCAGCAGGACGTCGTCAGCTCGAGTTGGAAGAGTTCGGGAGCGTGTCGTGGAAGCAGAAGAGCGTGGAAGCGTCGCAGTAATTGATGATCTGAAGAAGGGGGTCGAGGGCCCTTTATATAGGGCCTAGGGGCGCCCTGGTCGACGGGGGCGCCCCCCACGTGGCAGCAGATCCGGCTGTAGCTCGGTCGCCGTCTGATCCCATTATCCTCGGGATCCGGTTTGACCGGGGCGCCCGGATTGACCGGTCAAAGCCTCATCTCTTCGGCTTCGCAGGGATGCGCTTCGGCAGCTGGCAGTGGGGGCGCCCGCGACAAGCGGGGTGAAAACGCGTAGAGGTTGTTACCGACTTGGGTTGACCTTGGGGGCGCCCTGGTCATCCGGGGCGCCCTGCTCAGCTTCTGCCTCACACCTTTGAGGCTCTCTGAGCTGCAGCTACTCAGTCCTTCGATCCTGCATCCAGGGTTAGTCCAAATAACAATTATATTATTATTTTATACATCCTTAGCTGTCTTGGTTCTGACTTTGGTCTCCAAAATGGAGCCCTAGGTCGAACCGACGCCTAATGTTCCCTCAAGGGGAACGCGTCCTCACCTACTCGTCTCGGGAGAGTTTACCTGGTGCCAACCGGATCCTCCAGTTGGACTTTTGCCCAGCAGTCCTTCGCCAGGTCTTGAGTCACCAAGCTGCCCTTCGCTTGGTGCCTAGCTGCCCTTCGCTAGGTATTTTCTTCTGGCAGTCCTTCGCCAGCCTAGCAGTCCTTCGCTAGGGCTTTAGCATTCTGGCGGTCCTTTGTCAGTGCCTAGCAGTCCTTTGCTAGGGCTTCTCCTGTCTGGCAGTCCTTCGCCAGTGCCTAGCCTTCCTTCGCTAGGGCTTTTCCTGTACACTCAAGAAGCTTGTTAGACAACAACTAACCCTTAACTTTTGAACCCTTTTGCCAATATCAAAACACAGGTTTGACTTGGGTGCATTCTGCACCAACAATCTCCCCCTTTTTGATATATGACAACCTAGTTCAAAGAGTTAAGGAAAAAATGCTGAAATTGAAATCCTAAGTTAGATTCCCTCCCCCTGGAAGAAATCTCCCCCTAGGTTTTTCAAAAATAGGTGTTGTGAGTTAAGTACTTAGAAGATTTCATGTTTTGATAATAAGTTGGGAAATCTCTAAAGTTTTTTGCTAAGTTTTTCGAAAAGATGTTCTAAGCTTGGAAAACTTTGAAAGATTTTAGACAAATTTTCAGTTTTAGGAACATTTCACACTTTGGAAAATTTTCAGTTTTGGAAAAATTTCAGACTTAGAAAATTTTTAGTTTTCAAAAAATTTCAGACTTAGAAAATTTTCAGTTTTGGAAAAATTTCAGACTTAGAAAATTTTCAGTTTTGAAAAAAAATTTCAGACTTAGAAAATTTTCAGTTTTGAAAAAATTTCAAGCACTGCGTTAAGCTTAAAACATAATTTCAAAACACATAGTTCAGGGTTGGAAATTTTTAAAGAGAATTTTAAAAACCTTTAAGCTAACAATAGTTTTAAACAAAAACATTAAGTTTCAAAATAATTCAGAGTTTAGAAATAAAAACTAACTTAACTTTTTGAAGAAGACAATGGGAAAAAATTTTAAAACAATTTTTGTTCCCTGTTTCCTTTCCAACTCTCCCCCTTTGACATATATCAAAAATGCAGAAAAAAATTTGCAATAATTAAAGCATTTGCTGTACTGAATCAAACTGGAACCTAAGTCTGGTTAAATCTTTAGGGACGTGTCTAACCCAATTAGCTACTTACCAACTGTTATAAACAGTAGTTTTCGCTAGGGTTAGTCAAGTTAAGTGCGTTGTTCAAGTTATATTGTCTAAACTTGATACTTAACTTGATTGCTGTTCAGTTTATATTTAGTGCCCCAACTACTGCAGATGCACTGACTTAAAGCATCTTGAGTTAAGGCAAAGACCTAAGCATCTCAACCCTTTCTAGGTTATCACTCAAAGTACCCTAAGGTTCTTGTGAGATGCTGGCTTCTAGATCTATAGGTGCATGCAATTCTAGAGTTAGAGCCTAGGCTAAGTCCATTTTGAAAAAAACCTAGTTTTGAAGGGGGTAGTTTTTGAAATAAAACTAAGTCAAGGACAAAAAATTTTAAAACCAAAGTAAAACATTTTTAACAAAGAAAACATTTTAAAATGAATTAAAGCATTTTTAATTAAGGCAGAAGCAAAAAAATGATTCTACTCTACTAAGCATAATCCTAACTTAATCAAGTCGGAAATAAACAAGCCAAGCTAAGATAAGCATAAGTCAAACAGAAGTCTAGTACAAGTCAACAGAAGTCAAGTACAAGCCAACAGAAGTCAACCCTACTCAGTAGGGATAGTCAAATAGGTACACGTCCAAGTCATCTAGGAAGAGGGACCAGGCTGATCAGGGGAGCCTGGATGCCAGGATCTAAACATGGTCATCATCTCCTGATACTGGGCGTTTCTTTCCTCCCTCTCTGCTGCAAACGCGCTCATATACTCGGTATAGTAGCCCTGATGAGTTTCCAGCTGCTCAAGGTGGTAAGCCTCCGATTCTTCCCGGAGGGACTGAACCTGTGTCTCAAGGAGGGATACTCGCTCGTAGAGTGTCGGAGGATCGGGCTGAGCTAACTCTGCTGCTAAGTCGGCAACGTCGACCTCAACCTCCTCGTCGGCAATGTCCTGTGCGGCTGGTCGCGTCTCCAAGTCAGAACCCCGGTGCCCGAGACATCTACACCGGCTAAGGAAAAGTTCCTATATCCTATCTCGTTGAAGTCGGTCATCGTGGTAATCTCGCCTTCAGTGATGTTTCGGCCGTGATGGTGGAGGATCAAGGTGATGACGTGGCAGAAGGGGGTGCGGACCCGTCCCTGAGTGGACACACTAGAGGCATGCAGGATACAGTGGAAGAGGTGAAGGCCTATATCTATGTCCAGATGGTGGATAAAGGCATAGAGGAGAAAGGTGTGAAAGGGTTTCATGGTGGCTATGTCCCTAGTGGACAGAGGAAGGATGCAATGGACAATCACTCTATAGAGAGCGTAGTCCTGAATCGGCAGTCGGGTGGAGTTGAACTGCCCTCTTGCAGGGTCCATGCCCTCCCTAAAGAAATAGTTGTATAAGGTGTTCAGGTCAATATGAGAGTAGGGGGCATCGAAAGGTAGGTTCCTTGGAGGGTAGCAACAGAAGATGGACTGAGATTGTCGGAGTCCAAGAAATCGGTTCAGTAGGGTAGGAGTGATGGTCAAGGGCATTCCTTGAACGGTAGTGACGAAGCTCAATTGGTCTTGCCTAACTATATTGTTATAGAATTCTGCACATAAGGTGTTGTTGATCGGATGTGTGCAGAATACGAGGTTATCCATTTGATAGTAGTTAATTGCGGACATTGCAGTTGGACAGGATTGGGTAAAGAATTGACGGTTAAGGTAACTCGTCTTAATCGGAACGTAGGTGGTTCGGGCGAATTTATTACAAAGTTCTAGGTTTGGAAACCTAGGGTCGGGACTAGGCTCGTTTCCGGGGTTCGACTGAACTGCTCGGCGTTTTCTAAGTGTAGAAAAATAAGTAATTAAGGATAACCCTTGGATTATAAGAAGAGACTTAAAGAATATGAAAAAAATATGTAGTTTAAGAAAAATTAATTGCACAACTAAATTTCATACCTTGGAGGCATGGTTGAGGCAAGGGTGGGCTTAGGTTCACTTGATCCACAAGAATGAGGCAAGGGGAAGAAGAAGTGTGAGATGTGGTGTGGGAGGAGAAGGAGACTCGGATCCCTTTTATAGGGGTTTTATGGGCGGCGCCCGAGAGGTCACGGACGCCCTGATCAAGGCTGGTCAACTGCAGCTTTTGCTACTTTGACTGGCGTGGACGATAGGATTGTCGATGGGGGCGCCCGACAGGTCACGGGCGCCCTGATCAAGGCTGGTCGATTGCAGCCTTTTGGCTGCTTTAATCAGCGTGGGGGACAGAAGCGTATAGGAGCGCCCGACGGGTCACGGGCGCCCTTGTCAAGTCGGTCAAATGCAGCTTTTGCTGCTTTGACTGGAGCTGGTACATTGTCAGTGTTGTCGGGGCGCCCAACAGGTTACGGGCGCCCTCATGGACTGCTTTCAGCAGCCTTTGACCTTGTGCAGTTGGGCGCCCGGGACGGTCAGGGCGCCCTAGGTAGCAGCCTTTTGACTGTTTTGACCAGGTTTGACTGTTTGACTTCGTTTGACTGTGTTTGACCATGTTTGACTATGTTAATCATAGTTTGACTATGTTAACCACAGTTTGACCATGATTATGAAAGCACAAGCAAGGTGGTTTAATTTGAGCTTAATTTTCCTGTCTCACTGAATCTAGGGTTTCCAAACACGTTAACCTTAAGGTTTTTGTGAGACAGGTTTGAGGGTAAAATTTAAAAAGAAGTTTTAATTTATTTTGAAAAGTTTATTTAGTTTTGAAACAAAATTTAGAGAACAGAAATTTTGAAAACTGATTAAAAGTTTTTCGAAAAAGAAATAGGTTTAAGAAATAGAAATTTTGAAAGCAGATTAAGAGTTTTTCAAAAAAAAACTAGGTTAAAGAAATTTTGAAAACAGATTAGAATCTATAATTATTTGAAATTTGAGTTAGATTCGAATTTGACAAAAGATAATTTGAATTTGAATTTCAGAAATTGGCTTCCAGGTCTTGGCGAGGCACTAGGCCTTCTTTGGCCGTAGCCTTATGGGATCATCCACCCTTTCCTTGATAAAGCCTTTTAATGAAATTTCATTTTCAAATTAAATTAGGTCATTTTCTGGTCTAACTAGCTTGGGTCTTGGATCGGTAGCTTCGGCTGGTTTCACCAGTCTAAAGAGACCAAGTAGACTTGATCTTATTAGAGTTGGTTTCCCCAACGTACTATCATCTCACCTCCTCCCAATACTATGTTTTCAAGTTTCAAGTAATTGAGTCCTTAAATCTAAGTATTCCTACATCTAAGCATGGCAAATTGCAGAAAATTAAATAAACATGCAATCAAGCAATTACAAAAAAAAATTATCTAATTATAAAAATTGTTTTGATTTTGACTCCCCCTGGACTAAAGCCTCTATATGGGTTAGGCAAGATGTGAATCTTGTCCTTGGGGATCCAAAATTGATTTAAACCAGTTGGTTTAGTCAAGCACAGTTTTGGCACCCATGCCTGAACCTTAGGTCTTGACCGGTTCAGTACAACAAAGTAAGATCTTTGCCAAGATTTGGTTCTGTAGCCAAGTCCGAATCGGTTTAGAACAGACTTCTATTTTTCAAGAATCATATCAAGATTCTTGGAACCAGAAGTGAATCGTTCTAAAGCTGTTCGTAAGTCCTTAACTTGAGTTTTCAGGGAGGAGTTCTCTGATTCAAGTTTTTCAACTTGATCAGGGGTTCCTTCCTGAATTTTCTCAGTTAAGGATTTAGACTCAGCTCCCTCTTTCAGGAGTTTTACTTCCTGTCGGAGGGACTCGATTCAGAGTTTGGCTTTCGCCAAATCTCGGGATAGATATGAGATAAGAGAATTTAATTGCAATTTTGAAAAACCTGTTACCCTTATTTCGCCGTCGTCGGAGAAGGTCAGCTTGCCGTCGTCCTGGTCCGAAGCGGTCAGGGCCAGAAGATTGGACTGCGGTGCTTCTTCTTCTTCTTCTGAGGAAGACTCGTCCCAGGTTGCTTGGAGTGCCTTCTTCTTTCTGGTCTTTTTGTACTCCTTTAGGCTTGGACATTCAGTCTTGTAGTGACCCTTCTTCTTGCATTCGTAGCAGGTTACGTTGGGCTTGTGTTTGTCAGTTGCTGGTTCAGCTGGTTCATCCTTTCTTCGGCTTGTTCTCCGTGTGTTGGCTTGGTTCTTCAACTTTTTGTAGTAGCTTCGAGCTAGCCGGACCAGTTCAGATTGATCTCCTTCTTGATCTTCTGCTTCTGAGTCTGAGATAGACTCGGGTTCAACTTGAGTTTTCTTCTTAGTCGTCCTTCCTGTTTTCCCTGCAAAGAAAGCTATACTTTTCTCGGCCAAATTGCAGTTAGTTTGTTCATGAAGTTCAAGTTCAGAAAATAACTCATCTAACTTAATTTTTGAAAGATCCCTAGAGACCTTGTATGCATCTACCATAGATGCCCACAAGGTGGTCCTAGGGAATGCGTTTAGGGCATACCTTATAAGATCACGGTTTTGAACCTGGTGACCTATTGCGTGAAGACCGTTCATCAATTCCTGGATTCTGGCATGGAGCTGAGCTGTTGTCTCGTTATCTGCCATTCTGATGGTGAAGAGCTTGTTCAGTAGCAGATCGTGTTTGCTGATCCTCGTATCTGAAGTTCCTTCGTGGAGCTCGATCAGTTTAGCCCATAGCTCCTTGGCACTGTTGAAGGGGCCTACGCGGTTCAGCTCCTCTTTCGTTAGTCCGCATTGGAGGGTCTGAGTTGCTTTGGCGTCAGCTTCAATTTTGCGTTTAAGGGCAGTGTCCCACTCTGAGTAGTTTTGCGGTACGCCTTCAGCATTTGTGAGAATCATCAGTCCAGACTGGATGATTATCCACATATCCACCTGAGTTTTCAGGTGGACCTCCATTCGACTTTTCCAGTAAGGAAAGTCTTCTCCACTGAAAAGTGGAGGTCTGGCGGTGCTAAAGCCTTCTTGGATGGCCATTTGTTCTGAAATAGCAAACAACAAAAAAAACAACAAACAATATTCCAAGACTTGGTCTTGGATTAGTAGTGCGGGAAGAATAAATAAAAATAAATTTCAAGGGGTGTTGCACCAACCTTGAAAGAAAAATTCGAACGAAAAATATTTAACGAAAAAAAATTGAGAAAGCAAAAAAAAAATCCAAAATTTTCAAACTGGTGGTTGCACCAAGTTTGAATTCCCCGCTCTGATACCACTTGTTGGATCGAGAAATGCGAGAGAGGGGGGGGTGAATGTCGCAAATCGTTCGGATTTAAAAAGAGTAAGTGCGTAGCGGAAATAAGACACAAAAACAATGCTAACAAGGTCATTTTACTTGGTTCAGAGCCTGTGTCGACTCCTACTCCAAGGCCCACGGTCGTTGACCGTTTTCTGCGGGCAATTCTATACGTTCGAGAAAGTTTACAATGAAAAAGTATTACAGAATCAGAGTAGTAAACTTTAATTAAGCTCTTCGTTACCGACGTCCGGTGTAGATCGAAGTGTTGGAGCAGCAGGACGTCGTCAGCTCGAGTTGGAAGAGTTCGGGAGCGTGTCGTGGAAGCAGAAGAGCGTGGAAGCGTCGCAGTAATTGATGATCTGAAGAAGGGGGTCGAGGGCCCTTTATATAGGGCCTAGGGGCGCCCTGGTCGACGGGGGCGCCCCCCACGTGGCAGCAGATCCGGCTGTAGCTCGGTCGCCGTCTGATCCCATTATCCTCGGGATCCGGTTTGACCGGGGCACCCGGAGGACTCGGGGCGCCCGGATTGACCGGTCAAAGCCTCAACTCTTCGGCTTCGCAGGGATGCGCTTCGGCAGCTGGCAGTGGGGGCGCCCGAGACACACGGGGCGCCCGCGACAAGCGGGGTGAAAACGCGTCGAGGTTGTTACCGACTTGGGTTGACCTTGGGGGCGCCCTGGTCATCCGGGGCGTCCTGCTCAGCTTCTGCCTCACTCCTTTGAGGCTCTCTGAGCTGCAGCTACTTAGTCCTTCGATCCTGCATCCAGGGTTAGTCCAAATAACAATTATATTATTATTTTATACAGCCTTAGCTGTCTTGGTTCTGACTTTGGTCTCCAAAATGGAGCCCTAGGTCGAACCGACGCCTAATGTTCCCTCAAGGGGAACGCGTCCTCAGCTACTCCTCTCAGGAGAGTTTACCTGGTGTCAACCGGATCCTCCAGTTGGACTTTTGCCCAGCAGTCCTTCGCCAGGTCTTGAGTCACCAAGCTGCCCTTCGCTTGGTGCCTAGCTGCCCTTCGCTAGGTCTTTTCTTCTGGCAGTCCTTCGCCAGCCTAGCAGTCCTTCGCTAGGGCTTTAGCATTCTGGCGGTCCTTTTCCAGTGCCTAGCAGTCCTTTGCTAGGGCTTCTCCTGTCTGGCAGTCCTTCGCCAGTGCCTAGCCTTCCTTCGCTAGGGCTTTTCCTGTACACTCAAGAAGCTTGTTAGAAAACAACTAACCATTAACTTTTGAACCCTTTTGCCAATATCAAAACACAGGTTTGACTTGGGTGCATTCTGCACCAACAAAATCAAAACCCCAAAACTGATGATGATTCATTGCAACAAATCGGGAAAGAAGAACATGGTAGCACTAGCTCACCTTTACCACGTGTGTTGCACCGTCGACTCCCCTCCCTTGTGCATGATCCAGCTAGCCCCAACATCAGTGATGGTCGTGCTGATAACGCAAAGGTAAAAGGAGAGGAAGAGATCAGGGAAAACAGGGAGGTGTGGCTTTAATTGACGCTCAGCGAGCTGTGGCACCGAGTGAAGAGCCTGTAGCTAGGGCATCGCGGAAAGACACAGGGAGAAGAAGAATAAGAGAGGATCGAGGATGGTGTTGGATGCGAACGAAAGGAAGAGGAGGAAAGTGTATGTACCCTCGATTGGTTTTGATGTGGTCAACCGATTTAAGTTAGGTCATGGTGTTTTTAATCTCTCTGTTTAAGTGTGTAGGAACTTAGGAGCGGAGGAAGTCAAGCGTAAGACACAGTGGACGAGAAGGATTGTATGGGGAAGTGAGCCGACAATCTCGGTGCATCCAAGGGACACGGAAGCTACAGAAGAGTACACTGGTCGACCGTGAAGGACGTACACGACGTCCGGGGGACTAGAAGCCGGAAGGAATGACGCTCGAGGGGCGAAAGGCCGGAGTCGGGTTCGGATGAGCGTAACTCCGATTGGCCAGAAATCACCCAAGAGGACCAGAAATTACGTTGGAGACTGGTCAGCGGCTGCTAACCTAAACTAGTCTCGGGCGCTCATATGCATACGGGCTCCCGGGGTCTCGAGCGCCCGAGCTCTAGGAGGCCGAGCACTGGGCGCCCTTGTGCATACAGGCGTCCGAGAGGTTATTTTATCAACAAAGCTAGCCATTTACGGTCGTTGCCCTGCGGCTAACTTTCAGACCACGTGTTAGGCGCCCTAGAGCACTCGGGCACCCCAGTACTGTTGGTGCCGGAAGCACCAAAGTCAAACCTTTATTTTGATAATGGCAAAGGGTTCAGAAGTTAAGATTTGTTTGTGATCTAACAGGATGATTAAGTGTGCAGGAAAGTCCTAGGTACACTAGGCACTAAGTCCTGACCGTGGGTTGGGCAACTAAGTCCTGACCTAAGGTTGGGTAATAAGACCTGGTGAGTGAAGCTGGCACTAAGACCTGGTCGAGGACTGGGCACCGAAGACCTGATGAGTGAAGCTGGGCACGAAGACCTGGTCGAGGACTGGGCACCGAAGACCTGGTGAGTGAAGCTGGGCAAAAGTCCAACCAGAGGAGTCGGTTGGCAAAAAAGGTAAATTATCCCGAGAGGAGTAGGTGAGGACGCGTTCCCCGTAGAGGGAACATTAGGCGTCTGTTCGACCTAGGGTTCCATTTGGGAGACCTAAAGTCAGAACCAAGACAGCTAAGGCTGTAAACAATGGTCTAAACATATTATTTTATTCGTTTCTTGTGTTTTGGAACTAACCTTGGTTGAAGTAAACGAAGGGACGGTGTTTCTGCAGCTCAGGCGCCTCAATGGAGTGAGGCGCCTCACTGGGATAGGCGCCTGTATTGATACAAGCGCCCCAGTGCAAGGCTATTTCAAAGCCATTGAAGCAAACTGCCACGAAGCCTCTGGACCAAGTCAAGCTAGGCGCCCCAGACAGCTCAGGCGCCTCATTGAAGGGGATAAGCGCTAACCGAGCCTGCGGATTAGAGTTCGCGCAGGAGAGGCCACGTATCAGGCGCCCCCTTCAACACAGGCGCCTAGGAGTCGACCATAAAAGAGGGTTCACCCCAAGGCTTGAGGACATCTCGCTCACATCGATCTTAACACTTTCGTTCAAGCGCTACGCTCCGACAAGCTCCGACTTCATGATTTAAGCACCGACGATGACCTGCTGCTCCGAACTTCCATCCACCTCGGGCGTCGGTAACATTTAAATTACGAAAAGTGTTGTACTTTCAATTTCAATTCTATATCTGTACTCGAATTTGTAAAAGATCTTTACGAATATAGAATTGGCCAACGTAAATGGTCAAGGACCGTGGGCCTTGGAGTAGGAGCCGACCGCGACTCCGAACCAAGTAAAAAGAACTTGTGTTAGCGATTGTTTTCTTATTTTCCGCTGCGTATTCACTCTACTTTTCCAAAAAATTTTAAGATCGATATTCACCCCCTCTATCGATTTACTCTGATCCAACAAGTGGTATCAGAGCGGGTGGCTCAAACTTAGTACAACCACCAGTTCAAAAGTTTTTTTCGGATTTACGATTTTTTTTAAAATTATTTTTGCTCAAATTTTCTCGTTAATCGATGTTGGTGCAACACCACTCGATCTTTTTCGTTACTATTAATTTCTTCCACACTACTAATCCAAGACTCAGTCTTGGAACAAGTTTTTTGTTTTTAATTTTTTTCAGTTAAAGTTCAAATGACCATGCAAGAGGGATGCAACACTGCCAAACCTCCTCTTTTCAGTGGAGAAGATTTCTCCTACTGGAAAAGTAGGATGGAAGTCCACCTGAAAACTCAGGTGGACATGTGGATCATCATCCAATCTGGGCTGGAAATTCCCAAGAACACAGAAGGAGTGGCGCAACATTATACTGAAATTCCCAAGAACGCAGAAGGAATGGCGCAGAAGGAGCAGCTCAGCTTCACGCCAGAATCCAGGAGCTGATGAATAGGCAACACACGATAGGTCACAAGGTCGAGAACCGTGACCTAATCAGGTATACTCTAAACTTGTTCCCAAGGAACACACTATGGGCATCCATGGTAGATGCCTACAAGGTTTCGAGGGACCTTTCTAAACTTAAATTAGATGATCTTTTTTCCAAATTAGAACTGCACAAACAGACTAACACTACATTGATCGAGAAAGGTATAGCTTTCATTGCAGGCAAATCTCAAGGAAAAGCACCCAAGAAGAAGATTCAACCAGCACCCGAGTTTGACTCAGACTCGGATTCAGAAGATAGTGAAGGGCATCGACCCAAGTTGGTTCGGCTAGCTCGGGACTACTACAAGGAGCTAAAGCACCAAACGAACAAGAAGAAAGCAAGCCAAAGAAAGGAAGATCCATCAGAACCTTCAACAAGCTCGAAGAGCAAGCCCAACGTTACCTGCTACGATTGCAACAAAAAGGGACATTACAAGTCAGAGTACCCCAATCTGAAGGAGACCAAGAAGGGGCGAAGAAAGAAGGCTCTCCAAGCCACTTGGGATGAATCCTCTTCCAAAGAAGAAGAAGAAGTCCCACAAGCAAATCTCCTCGCCCAAACCGCCTCGGATGATGTCAACTCTGGATCAGATTCAGAACCAGATGACGGAAGACTAAAAATCTCAGAAAATGGGCAAATCACGGTAAGAGGTTACTCTGAATATAAATTGTCAAAGTTAATTTCCTATATGTCTCGCAACTTAACGAAATCTAAGATCCGGGTCGAGTCCCTCCGACAGGAAGTAAAATGCCTGAATGAGGAAGCCGACTCGAGTTCCTTGACTGAGCAAATTCAAGAAGGAAACTCAACTCAAGTTAAAAAGCTTGAGGAAGAGAATTCCTCCTTGAAAACCCAAGTCAAGGAGCTCAGAGTAGCCTTAGAACGGTTCACTTCGGATTCCAAGGGTCTTGACATGATCCTTGGAAAGCAGAAGTCCGTTCTTAATCGATCCGGACTCGGATATCGAACTAAGTCGAGACAACGTGCATATTATTCTGTGTTGAACCAATCAAAAACCCAAGTCCAAGCATGGGTCCCTAAGCTATGTTTAAGTAAACAAGCTGGACCAAACCAATATTGGATTCCTAAGGACAAGATTCACATCTTGCCTAACCCTTATAGAGGCTATAGTCCAAGGGGAGCCAATATAAAGACCATATTTATAATTAGATAATTTTTTTGTCTCTTGCTTGCTTGCTTGTTTATTTCCTTCTGCAAATTATCATGCTTAGACTTAGGACTGGTTAGACTAAGGACAAAAAAGGTTAAATTGAAATTTGAACAACCTGGTATTGGGTGGAAGTGAGATGATAGTACGTTAGGGAAGCCCTTCTAATAAGGTCAAGTATACTCTACTTGGTCTGTTTAGTCTGGTGGAACTAGCCAAAGCTACCGATCCAAGACCCAAACTAGTTAGACCAGAATTTCTCAAAAAGTAATATTGAAAATGAAATATCGTTAAAAGGCTTTGTCAAGGAAAGGGTTAATTATCCAATAAGGCTACGCCAAAGAAGGCCTTGTGCCTCACCAAGATCTGGAAGCCAATTTTCGAAATTCAAATTCAATTTACTCTTTGTCAAATTTGAATCTAACACAAGTTTCAAGTAATCTTAGAGTCAACCATTTTTCAAAATCAATAAACTTAAAATTTATAAAATTTTCAAAATTAATTCTTTCAAAATTAACCATGTTTTTCAAAAATTAAAATCTTTATTTTTGTTAAAACCTGTCTCACAAAACCCATAAGGTTAACTTGATTGATAACACTAGACTGGGTGAGACAAACTAGGCTATGAAAATCAATTTTAAAGCTATCCTTGACTCTAATTGGATCCAAATCAATAAATGCTTTATGTGTAGGAACATAAAGATTTGGACCAATGGATGTTGAATAGTAGATACTCCAGACACATGACTGGAGACAAATTGAAATTCGCCAAAATCAAGTTCAAGAACATAGGCTCAGTAGCATTTGGCAACAATGCTACACTCAAAGTCATTGGGTCAGGTAACATTGAACTTAAGTTTGATTTTATGATTAAGAAAGTACTTTTGGTTGAAAATTTTAAATTCAATTTGCTTAGTATAAGTCAACTATGTGATACTGGCTACCTAGTTACATTCACCAACTCTGACTGCCTGATTAGAAACCTTCAAGACTCAGAAGTCATGCTTAAGGGTACTAGGAAAAAGAATGTTTATACCATTAATTTACCGTTAGTACCAAAATGCTTCTTGACTCAATTAGAAGAATCCAACCTCTGGTATAGGAGATTAGGTCACACTCATGTTAAACTTATTTCTAAAATTACCCAACTTGGTCTAATTAAAGGTATACCAAAAATTAAGAACTTTGAAAACACAATCTGTAACTCATGTAATCAAGGCAAACAAACTAAGTCAAACCACAAATCAATTCAATCAGACTTAACCCAAACCACACTTGAGCTTCTGCACCTTGACCTATTTAATTCACACGGAGCCAAGTCACTAAGCGAGAATCGGTACTGCTTAGTAATTATCGATGATTACTCTAGGTTTACTTGGGTTAGGTTCCTAAAAACCAAAGATGAAACCTTGAACATATTTATTGACCTATGTAAAATGATTGAAAACCAAAATGATACTAAAATCAAAAGACTTAGAAGTGATCACGGGGGAGAGTTTGAAAATCAACGGTTAGAAGAATTTTGCAAAATAAATGGGTACTTGTTGAGGCAATCTGTGGTCCGGAGTGACCAAATATTTTGATGGTTGGGCAAAGGGTTTA
This sequence comes from Boesenbergia rotunda, assembly GCA_024364735.1. Lineage (NCBI taxonomy): Eukaryota > Viridiplantae > Streptophyta > Magnoliopsida > Zingiberales > Zingiberaceae > Boesenbergia > Boesenbergia rotunda. The sequence goes on from JAGFNQ010002225.1 coordinate 244,400, forward strand.
AGTTAGGTTTACCCTTGTGTTCTAATATGTGTATGTTGAGTGTGCAGGTTGTGCAGGTACACATATTGACTTGACTGGACGACCTCGGTACGGTGAAGGGTGGCATGGAGACAAGCTGGAGGCTTGTGTGCACCCGAGAGACCTTGGAGAGCAGGGACGATGAGCTGATGGGCACGGACTTCGAGGCATGTGTGAAGAATGGCATGGAGGCAAGCTGGAGGCTTGTGTGCATCCGAGGGACGGGAGCCGAAGATGAAGAGGCCACGAAGGCAATAGTCGAGGCTGCTGAGTGAGGAGTCAGTCGAGTCATGAGGGTACGAGTGCTGTGTGATTGTACTCAGGAAATCCTAGGGTTCGAGTGCGGAGTGGAATGTACTCAGGAAGGGTAACCTTAGGTAGGTGAGTAGACCAGTTGACTGGCCTAGGGGCAGTCGACTGATGAAACTCACAGAAGGGTTCTGGTTGGGGACTAGTCGACTGCCCTGGGAGCAGTCGACTGGTAGGTGGCTGAAAATTTGAACGTTGGGGTTGCAATGGTCGATTTTCAGTGGTACCAGTCGACTGCCCTGGGAGCAGTCGACTGGTGGCGAGGGTTTCAGCCCGAGTCCTATTTAAAGAGGACTTTGTGGTGGCTAAAATTCTTGACGAATCTTGTCTTGGTTAAAGACAAGATAGTAGTCTTTGTGCTCAGGTCTTCTAAAGGTGTTGTGGTGAGGTTTCTCCACCCACAAGGAGCGACAGGAACTAGCCGGAGGTTATCCGGGGAGTGATCCACCGACGGATTCTTGGATTAGTCACCCGTCCGGGGTGGATACCAAGTAAATCGGTTTGTCAGCATTGTTCTCTATTGGTTAGTTTATTTTTATTGTATTTCTGCTTGCATAACTAACCTTGTAGGAACAAAGAACCGAAGATACGCTATTCACCCCCCCTCTAGCGTACGGAATCGATCCAACAGTACATACATGAATTTTTCTGTCCTAGAACCCCCCAACAAAATGGGATAGTAGAAAGAAAGAATAGAACCCTTCAGGAAGCCGCTAGAACCATGTTAAATGAATTCAACCTGGCTAATCAATTTTGGGCAGAACCAGTAAGTACAACATGCTATATCCAAAATAGGGTTCTAATTAACAAAAGGCATAATAAAACACCTTATGAATTATATTATCATAGGTTGCCTAACCTACATTACCTAAGAGTCTTTGGGTGCAAAGTCCATATCTTGAACACTAAGGACTACTTAGGTAAGTTTCAATCCAAGTCTACCCCAGGAATCTTCTTAGGATATTCAACAACTAGTAGGACCTATAGAGTTTACAATAAACAATCTCATAAAATTGAAAAAACTACTAACTTAATTTTTGAAGAGGAAATTGAACCAAAACCTGATAATCAAAAATTGAACCAATCAAATACTGATCAGGAAGACAATGAACCAACAATTGAACCATCAATTGAACCATTGAGTGAACCTTTAAATGAACTGACTTTTGAACCAACTACTGAGGTCTCAACTGAACCTATAACAGAACCGACCCTAGTAGTTGAACCAAACACTGAACCAAACCATCCAGCCAGACCTGAGGCTGAACCTAGTTCTAGAAGAACCAAGAAACCCAGACTCAGTCAGCCTTCTGATCAAATTATGGGTGATCCAACCTTAGGAGTCAGAACTAGGTCCTCCTATAGAAATCTTAGTCAAATCACGTTAATTTCAAAAATTGAACCTAAGACTATAGAGGAAGCCCTACCTGATCCTGATTGGATCATAGCTATGCAGGAGGAGTTAGCCCAATTTGAAAGAAATCAAGTCTGGGAACTAGTGCCTAAACTTGAAAGCAAATCTGTTATAGATACTAAGTGGGTGTTCAGAAATAAATTGAATGATCAAGGGGAAATAGTTAGAAATAAATCCCGTTTAGTAGCTAAAGGGTTTAGTCAGGTCGAAGGGTTAGACTATGACGAAACCTATGCCCCAGTAGCCAGACTTGAGTCAATTAGAATGTTGTTAGCCTTTGCAGCCCATAGAGGGTTCAAGCTATACCAAATGGATGTTAAGTCTGTATTTCTAAATGGGTTTGTCAAAAAAGAAGTCTATGTACGACAACCCCCAGGATTTGAGGGCCTAGAAAAACCTGAGTATGTCTTTAAACTTAGAAAAGCACTTTATGGGTTCAAACAAGCACCTAGGGCATGGTATGAACGGTTATCAACCTATCTTATTTCTAAGGAATTTAACCAAGGTCAGATTGACTCCACCCTTTTTGTTAAAACCTTAGAAAATGATATTTTTATTGCCCAAATTTATGTTGACGATATAATATTTGGATCCACCAACTCAAACTTTCTAAAAGAATTTGTAAAAATAATGGAAAGTGAATTCGAAATGAGCTTGGTTGGTGAGCTCAACTTTTTCTTAGGATTACAAATTAAACAGACTAGAGATGGTAATTATGTTCACCAATCTAAGTATGCTAAAGAGTTAATAAAGAGATTTAAAATGGATAACTCCAAAAGCATAAGTACCCCTATGGCCACAAATGTCAAAATTGATAGTGATCCTGAAGGTAAGCTTGTAGATCTTAAGCTATACCGAAGTATGATTGGTAGTCTACTTTATCTTACAGCGAGCAGACCTGATATCCTATTTTCTGTAGGAATATGTGCTAGGTACCAAACTTGTGCTAAGGAATCCCACTTAGCAACTCTAAAACAAGTACTTAGGTACATTAAGGGTACCCTAAATGTAGGGATTTGGTATCCTAGGACTTCCACGTTTGAATTGTCAGGATATTCTGACTCTGACTATGTTGGGTGCAAGTTAGATAGAAAAAGTACAAGTGAAAGTTGTCAACTATTAGGACATAGCCTAGTCAGCTGGTGCAGTAGAAAGCAACACTGCGTAGCACTATCCACAACAGAAGCAGAATATGTTGCCCTAGGAGAATGTGTAGCACAACTCTTATGGATGATGCACACTCTTAAGGACTTCCAGCTTGACTACACCCAAACCCAAGTCTATATTGATAACATTAGTTCAATTAACCTGACTAAAAACTCAATTCAACATTCCCAAACAAAACATATAGAAGTTAAACATCATTTTGTAAGGGATCATGTAGCCAGGGGTGAAATAGTACTTGAACATGTAGACTCAAAATCCAACTTAGCTGATATCTTTACCAAACCCTTACCTGAGTCTGAGTTTAGCTCACTAAGAAGGCAGTTAGGGTTATGCTTAGTAGAATATGACTGATCTAGATTGTTTTCTTAAAAACTTTTCCTATTTTTTCTTAAATTTTCTTTGAAATTTTTTGCAAATTTATCGTCTTTTAAGTTTTTGAAATTCAAGATGATTTTCCGACTTAGTTTTATTTCAAAAACTACTCCTTCAAAACTATGGCTTTTTCGCAAATAGACTTAGCTTAGGCCCTAACCCTAGAACTGCATACACGTATAGATCTAGAAGTCAGCATCTCACAAGCACCTTAGGGTACTTTTGATTGATAACCTAGACTGGGTTAAGATGCTTAGGTCTATGCCTTGATTCAAGATGCTTTAAGTCAGTGCATCTGCAGTAATTGGGGTAATAAATACAAGTTGAACAACAATCATGTTAAGTGTCAAGATTAGAAAATCTAACTTGATCAGAACACTTAACCTGACTAACCCTAGCAAAAGCTACTATTTATGACAGTTAGTAAGTAGCTAACATGGTTAGACAGGACCCGAACAAGATCGGTCTAATTTGGTTTGGTCCAATTTTTTTGAGTTGCTTCAATACAGAATTTCAATATCTTACTAGCTCTAATTTACTTGCTGTAATTAGTATAAATGTATTTTTTGATATATGGCAAAGGGGGAGAGAAACAAAAGAAAGAGGGAAATTTTTAATTTTTTTAAATTTTTAAATTTTTAAAAATTTTCCATCTTTTTTTCAAAAAGTAAAGTAGAAAGTTCTAAGTGCTCAGTTTTCAAGTACTTTTCGGTGCTTAAATATTTCAAAATTCTTTAAGTACGAAAACAAATGGTTTCAAAACTATTTTAAGTGTTTCAAACTTATTCTAAAAGTTGTCAAGTGCTTAAAAAGTTTTCAAGTACTTAAAAAAGTTTTTCAAGTACCTAAAAAGTTTAAAATTTTCTTTAAATATTTGTTAAGTACTTCAAAATTTTAAAGTAATTCTAAGTGCTTTCAAAACACTTCGAAAAGGCGTTAAAGATTCTAAGTATATTGTGAAAAACATTTCTAAAGAATTTTTTTTTCAAATTTGCCTGAGCTAAACTATTTTTCAAAAACTTGTTGGCAAAAGTGTGAAGTAAAGTTCTCTTAGTAAATAAATTCTTTTTGAAAATGTTTTTAAGCAAATTTTTCTAAGTTGGGAAATTTTTCAAAAAATCTCAAAAGTAAAATTTTGCAAGGAAAATCAGTTTTCAAAAACTTTCTTTTGCCTAAGTAAATTTGTTTCCAAAATATTGAAACAAAAATTTAGAAAACCTTTTTCAAATTTGCCTAAGTGTTCTTCAGTACAATTGCTTTATTATTCAAAAAACACTTAGTCAAAGTTAAAGAATTTGCAAAATCTTGAAAAACACTTAGCACTTAGAAAGTTTACAAAACCTGCATAACATTGAAAATTTCAGGGGGAGAATGTGAAATTCAGGGGGAGTTAAAATTCTATTTTTACTACTGTTAGATTACTATAATATGTCTTTTTAACTTAACTTTTTGAACCATGTTGTCATAAATCAAAAAGGGGGAGATTGTTAGTGTCGAAAGCACCAAAGTCAAACCTTTGTTTTGATAATGGCAAAGGGCTTAGAAGTTAAGATTTGTTTGTGATCTAACAGGTTGATTAAGTGTGCAGGAAAGTCCTAGGTACACTAGGCACTAAGTCCTGGTTCATTGAATTGGGCACTAAGTCCTGGCCGCGGGCTGGGCAACTAAGTCCTGACCTAAGGTTGGGCAATAAGACCTGGTGTGTGAAGTTGGGCACTAAGACCTGGTGAGTGAAGCTGGGCACTAAGACCTGGTCGAGGACTGGGCACCGAAGACCTGGTGAGTGAAACTGGGCACGAAGACCTGGTCGAGGACTGGGCACTAAAGACCTGGTGAGTGAAGCTGGGCAAAAGTCCAACCAGAGGAGCTGGTTGGCAAAAAAGGTAAATTCTCCCGAGAGGAGTAGGTGAGGACGCGTTCCCCGTAGAGGGAACATTAGGCGTCGGTTCGACCTAGGGTTTCATTTGGGAGACCCAAAGTCAGAACCAAGACAGCTAAGACTGTAAACAATGGTCTAAACTTATTATTTTATTTGCTTCTTGTGTTTTGGAACTAACCTTGGTTGTAGGAAACGAAGGGACGGTGTTTCTGCAGCTCAGGCACCTCAATGGAGTGAGGCGCCTCACTGGGCTAGGCGCCTGTATTGATACAGGCGCCCCAGTGCAAGGCTATTTCAAAGTCATCGAAGCAAACTGCCACGAAGCCTCCGGACCAAGTCAAGCTAGGTTCCCCAGACTGCTCAGGCACCCCAGACAGCTCAGGTGTCTCATTGAAGGGGATAAGCTCTGACCGAGCCTGCGGATTAGGGTTCGCGCAGGAGAGGTCATGTGTCAAGCGCCCCCTTCAACACAGGCGCCCAAGAGTCGACTATAAAAGGGGGTTCACCCCCAAGGCTTGAGGACATCTCGCTCACATCGATCTCAACACTTTCGTTCAAGCACTACACTCCGACAAGCTCCAACTTCGCGATTCAAGCACCAATGATAACCTGCTGCTCCGAACTTCCATCCACCTCGGGCGTCGGTATCATTTAAATTACGAAAAGTGTTGTACGTTCAATTTCAATTCTATATCTGTACTCGAATTTGTAAAAAATCTTTACGAATATAGAATTATCCAACATAAATGGTCAAGGACCATGGGCCTTGTAGTAGGAGCCGACCGCGACTCCGAACCAAGTAAAAAGAACTTGTGATAGCAATTGTTTATTTATTTTCTGCTGCATATTCACTCTACTTTTCCGAAAAATTTTAAGATCGATATTCACCCCCCCCTCTATCGATTTACTCCGATCCAACAAGTACTACCATGTCAGCAAACGGGTAAGTTTGTCCGGGGCTATAAATAGGCTCCTAGAGCTCAGTTTAAATTCATTCATTTATCTCAAGCATTAGCAAACAAGTTCTGTAGAGTTTTCATTTCCTTTTCTGAGCTTTTTCTTGAGTAAGAGGATTCTCGGCCCAAAGGAGTTTATTCAGGAGATACGAACTATATTCTATCTTGGATTAACAATCTCCCTGGTTGCAAACCAAATAAAATTCCAACTGCCTCTTTCTTTTATGTTTGCTATATTTTTAATGTTATTTATTATTTGCGTTAACTAACAAATATCTTTGTTAAAGACGAAACAAAAGATAGAGTTTTCTATTTATAGGGCCAATTCACCCCTCTTGCCGATCTTCGATCACCTTCAATTGGTATCAGAGCAAGGACGCTCCAGAAGGACTAATCGTCGTCTGAAGCAATCTACAAAATGGTCGGACCAATCATCTACCCGCGAATGTTCGAGGGGGATTTTGCGAATTGAAAAAGCAAGATGCAGGTATTTTTCTAAACAGATTTTGATTTATTGTTAATCATGAAAAACAATTTTACAGTTCCCAAAGACGCCGATGACAAACCCAAAGATGAAAGCCTTTGGACAAAGAAGGAACAGGCGGACTTCGTAGCAAACGGGAAAGCAAAATTTCATCTGCTAACCATTCTACCATCACAAAATGTCAATCAAATCGTGACCTATGCATCAACAAAAGACCTTTGGAAAAAATTCTTGGAGTTGCACGAAGGAACCTCGTAAGCAAAGTTGGCATGACGAGACATCCTTCGAAACCAACTCACTAACCTCCAAAAGGAAGAAGGAGAGACGGTGGCGCAGCTGCACACAAAGATAAAAGAATTGATCACCGAACTCACAAATCTCAGGGAAACGATAACTAACCGAGATGCTCAAAGGTATGCGTTAAACGCATTTCCAAGAACCCCGGAGTGGACGTCTATAATAGATTCTTATTATATCTCCCAGAACTTAGAGATAAGTACTCTAGAAAAGTTATTTTGTACTTTAGAACTTCATGAGTCTCGATATGCAAGAAATGTAAGAAAAACAGACAACATCGCACTAAGCACGAGAAGAATCCAACATGAGAAGGAGTCTTTAGAAAATAATGAAAATGCAACGTATATGGTAAGAAAGTTGTCTAAATATTTTAAAACTAAAAAATTTAATAAGGTGCAAGGTAAGAAGCAAAGGAAAATTCACTGCTACAACTACAACGAAGAAGGACATGTGAAAGAGAACTACCCTAAAGGGAAGAACAAAGGAAAAGGGGCACCAAAGGCAAAAACCCACAACCTAAAGGCGACATGAGACGAATCTTCATCGGAAGACTTAGATCTTCAGGAACACGGTGGACTTGCTCTGATGACTACATACCAAGAAGATGAGAGCATCGGTGAAGAGGGAGCCACGTCAGAGAACAGCAGCGACGAAGGGGTGCTTCGAATTTCAAAAAGGATATGGTAAGTGAGGTATGTTTTCTACCTCCTGACCAACTATATTCTGGTATTAAACAAATGACAAAATCCATGTGTAAACTAAAAAATAAAAATATAGAATTAAAAAGAAAATTATCTTCATCATGCCTATTAGAAATGTATGATAAGTTAAAATGTGAAAATGAAAATTTAGAAGTTCAAATTGAGAAATTGCAAAATAACTATGCATGTTCAAACTGTTCTAGAAATTCAAAAATTAGATATTATAGTAAACTTAATTGATATTTTAGATTTTACAGGGGCTAAATTGTAAAAATTCCTAAATTATATATTCCATTTAAGTTTCTGATAAACCCTATTAGTAAAAATTTATATTAGGTTCCTAAATTAAGCTGATAGTTTTTTTTGAAATAGAGATTAAAACTATTTAGTAATTAATGTCTTATCTTGTTTAAATACTTTTTTGATAACTGTAATTTTTTTTATAAAGTTTGCTTTGTTCCATCTATAAAAAAAATTTTGTAAATAAAAATTTAACATAATTTTTATTTGAAAATGTTTTCAAGTTTCAAAAATTTAGAAAATTATTTTCACTTTAACAATTTTTTTGTTGGAAATAATTCTTTGAAATTCTAACTTTTATAAAATTTGATAAATTTTTTAAAAATATTTTCAAAATTAAACTTAACATTTTTATAAAAAAAATTAAGCAAATTTTGAAAACTTAGATTTTTAGGGCACTATTTATTGTGTTAAAAATTTAATATTTTTCCCTTAACCTTTTAACTTCTTTTTTTAATGTGATCAAAGGGGGAGAATATTAAGTTAAGGGGTAGGCACTAATTTTTCAAAAAAAAAAAATTTAAGTGCATACATTGTTATATATTAATTCATATTTTGTTTATGTTTGTTTCTCTTAACATAACTCGGGTTGATGCACATCAAAAAGAGGGAGATTGTAAGTATCCCAGATTGGTTTTGATGTGGTCAACCAATTTAAGTTAGGTCCTAGTATTTTTAATCTCTTTGTCTAAATGTGCAGGAACTTAGGAGCGGAGGAAGTCGAGCGTAAGACACAGTGGAGGAGCAGGTTTGCACGGGGAAGTAAGCCGACAGGCTCGGTGCATCCGAGGGGCGCGGAAGCTGCTGAAGAGTACACTGGTGGAGCGAGAAGGGCGTGCACGACGTTCGAGGGATGAAAAGCCGAAAGGAAGGACGCTCGAGAGGCAAAAGGCCAGAGTCGGATTTGGGTGAGCCAACTCCGGTTGGCTAGAAATCACCCAAGAAGACCAGAAATCACGCTGGAGACTGGTCAGCAGCTGCTAACCTAAACCAGTTTCAGGCGCTTATATGCATACGAGCGCCGGGGGTCTCGGGTGCCTGAGCACTCGGGCCCCCTGCGCATACAGGCGCCCGAGAGGCTGTTTTATCAACAAAGCTAGTCATTTGCGATCGTTGCGCTGCGAATAACTCTCAGGCCATGTGTCAGGTGCCCTGGAGCACTCGGGCGCCCCAGTACTGCCACGTCAGCAAATAGATATGTTCGTCCAGGTCTATAAATAGGCTCCTAGAGCTCAGTTTCAATTCATTCATTCATCTCAATTACTAGTAAACAA
>JAGFNQ010002225.1:255913-383822 GCA_024364735.1 Boesenbergia rotunda
AATATTATTTATTATTTGCGTCAACTAACAAATATCTTTGTTTAAGACGAAACAAAAGATAAAATTTTCTATTTTCAAGGGCAATTCACTCCCCTCTTGCCGACCTTCGATCACCGTCAATTGGTATCAGAGCAAGGACGCTCCAAAAGGACTAACCACCCTCTGAAGCAATCTACAAAATGGTCGGACCAGTCATCTACTCGCCAATGTTCGAGGGGGAGTTTGCGAATTGGAAACGCAAGATGCAAGTATTTTTCAAAACAAATTTCGATTTATTGTTAATCATAAAAAACGGTTTTGCCAAAAATGCTGATGACAAACCCAAAGACGAAAGCCTTTAGACAAAGAAGAAACAAGTGGACTTCGTAGCAAACGGGAAAGCAGAATTTCATCTGCTAACCGTTCTACCGTCACAAGAAGTCAATCGAATCGGGACCTACGCATTAGCAAAAGACCTCTGCGAAAAATTCTTGGAGTTGCACGAAGGAACCTCGGAAGCAAAGTTGGCACAACGAGACATCCTGCGAAACCAACTCACCAACCTCCGGAAGGAAGGAGAGACGGTGGCGCAGCTGCACGCGAAGATAAAAGAATTGATCACCGGACTCACGAATCTCGGGGAAACGGTAACTAACCGAGATGCTCAAAGGTATGCGTTAAACGCATTTCCAAGAACCCCGGAGTGGACATCTATAATAGATTCTTATTATATCTCCCAGATCTTAGAGGTAAGTACTCTAGAAAAGTTATTTTGTACTTTAGAACTTCACGAGTCTCGATGTGCAGGAAATGTAAGAAAAACAGACAACATCGCACTAAGCACGTGAAGGATCCAACATGAGGAGTCTTCAGAAAATGATGAAAACACAGCGTATATGGTAAGAAAGTTGTCTAAATATTTTAAAACTAAAAAATTTAATAAGGTGCAGAGTAAGAAGCAAAAGAAAATCCACTGCTACACCTGCAACGAAGAAGGACATGTGAAGGAAAACTGCCCTAAAAGGAAGAACAAAGGAAAAAGGGCACCAAAGGCAAAAACTCACAACCTAAAGGCGACATGGGACGAATCTTCATCGAAAGACTCAGATCTCGAGGAACACGCTAGACTTGTTCTAATGGCTTTATACCTAGAAGATGAGAGCATCGATGAAGGAGGAGCCACGTTAGAAGACAGCAGCGACGAAGGGAGAGCTTCGAAATTCATAAAGGATATGGTAAGTAAGGTATGTCTTCTACCTCCTGACTAACTATATTCTGGTATTAAACAAATGACAAAATCCATATATAAACTAAAAAATAAAAATGTAGAATTAAAAAGAAAATTATCTTCATCAAGACTCGGAAATGTATAATAAATTAAAATCTAAAAATGAAAATTTGAAAGTTCAAATTAAGATTGCAAAATAACTATGCATGTTCAAACTGTTCTAGAAATTCAAAAATTAGATATTATGGTAAACATAATTGGTATTTTAGATTTCATAAGGGTCAAATTGTAAAAATTCCTAAATTATATATTCCATCTAAGTTTCTGATAAACCCTGTTGGTAAAAATTTATATTGGGTTCCTAAATACGTCTTAAACTGATAGTTTTTTTTGAAATAGAAATTAAAATTATTTTGATAATTAATGTCTTATCTTATCAAATATTTTGTTTGATAACTGTAAATTTTTTTTTAAAGTTTGCTTAGTTCCATCTATAGAAAAATTTTTTACAAATAAAAATTTAACATGATTTTCTGTTTGAAAATGTTTTCGAGTTTCAAAAATTTAGAAAATTATTTACACTTTAACAATATTTTTGTTGGAAATAATTCTTTGAAATTCTAACTTTTATAAAAATTTGATAAATTTTCGAATAAAAATAAATTTTTGAAAATTATTTTCAAGATTAGACTTAACATTTTAAAAAAAATTTAAGCAAATTTTGAAAATTTAAATTTTTTGGACACTATTTATTGGGTTAAAAATTTAATATTTTTCCCTTAACCTTTTAAGTTCTTTTTTGATATGATTAAAGGGGGAGAATATTAATTTAAGGGGTAGATACTAATTTTTCAAAAAAAATTTAAGTGCTTACATTGTTATATATTAATTCATATTTTGTTTATGTTTGTTTCCCCTAACTTAACTCGGGTTGATGCACATCAAAAAGGAAGAGATTGTATGTACCTCGGGTTGGTTTTGATGTGGTCAACCGTAAGTTAGGTCCTAGTGTTTGTAATCCCTCTGTCTAAGTGTGCAGGAACTTAGGAGCGGAGGAAGTCGAGCGTAAAACGCAGTGGACAAGAAGAATTGCACAGGGAAGTGAGCCGACGGGCTCGGTGCATCCGAGAGACACGGAAGTTGTGAAAGAATATACCGGTGGAGCAAGAAGGATGTGTGCGACGTCCGAGAGACGAGAAGCCAGAAGGAAGGACGCTCGAGGGGAGAAAGGTCGGAATCGAGTTAGGGTGAGCCTAACTCCGGTTGGACAGAAATCACCCAAGAAGACCAGAAATCAAGCTAGAGACTGGTCAGCAGCTGCTGACCTAAACCAGTCTCGGGCGCCCGAGCACTCAGGCTCCCCTGTGCATACAAGCGCCCGAGAGGCTGTTTTATCAACAAAGCTAACCGTTAACGATCGTTACGGTGCGGATAACTCTCAGGCCACGTGTCATGCGCCCTGGAGCACTCGGGCGCCCCAGTACTGCCACGTCAGCAAACGGATAAGTTTGTCCAGGGCTATAAATAAGCCCCTAGAGCTCAGTTTCAATTCACTCATTCATCTCAAGCATTAGCAAACAAGTTCTTGATAGTTTTCAGTTCCTTTTCTGAGCTTTTTCTTATGTAAGAGGCTTCTCCGCCCGAAAAAATTTATTCAGGAGATACGAGCTATATTCTACCTTAGATTAGTAACCTCCCTGGTTACAAACCAAGTAAAATTTCGACTGCCTCTTTCTTTTAAGTTTGTTATATTTTTAATGTTATTTATTATTTACGTTAACTAACAAACATCTTTGTTTAAGACGAAACAAAAGATAGAGTTTTCTATTTTCAGGGACAATTCACCCCCCTCTTGTCGACCTTCGATCACCGTCAAAAAGATCATGAGGAAGAATGACACTGATGAAGAAGAGTGTTAAGGAAGGCTCCACTAGGAAGAATCTCATTGTGCCGGTGTAGTTCTACATCAAAATACAAGTGCAGGATGGTAAATCTTAACAATGCTAGTTGGCACAGTTTGAAGATTTTAATCCACTATGACAATATAAACATCCACTACCACAATTTTGTGCTTTTTCCCCAAATATCAAATCTTCCACAAAGTCAAGGGCAATTGTTATTACAGAAATCTAAGGGTAAAATTGACTGGTAAATATGCATACAAACTTAAATATCTGCTATCTCTAATTATATTTATCAACCAAAACCTCAATTGCACTTTGTTACTGAAACCAAAATCAGAACCATTCATCATTAATATCTGAATGTTCACCATTATAGAAAGTGCAACTGAGTCTGCTTTGGTGAAAAATATCTTAGCAGATATTTGAAACTTGTAATTGCAAGTTAAGTTCATGGTATTTCCCGGGATATTAGGAGTCTATGTAGTGGCACCAAACAAGAAGTCAAGATTGATTTAGAGAATGGAATTCATTGCGACTTTCTATGCTGTAGGAATAAAATATCAAATGGATTGTTAGTAGGAGCCCTAGAGCCAATTATGTGATGATTGACTAGGGACATTTTGTATCATATTCTATCATTAATAAAGGCATGTTTGGTTATTATACTTACTTTGTATTCTGTGCCGAATGACTAAGTATAATAATGTCCTTGTGTAGTAGGTTCTTATCTACATTATATCGAGTGGTTGAATCGATAGTGAGATAATGTAGAGAACACTACACTAAATTATTCCTAGTCAAGCATCAATTATTCAAGGACAATATTAATGCATGGAGACTAGCATGTAGGTCAACTGATAACTTGAGCTCACAAGTCATGGATATGTGATATCAAGTTGACACACGGGTATACATTGGAGAATGTGTACTGAATGACCCGCCATGAGAAAGTTTCATAGATTGTCATATGAGTGTCATAGACTTTCTCATGTGACTATTGGTATGAATAGTCCTTAGACCTGAAGTCACTACGGTTCCCTACATAAGGAGTTATGTACTTTGGTATCGTCAAACGTCACCCGTAACAGGGTGAACTATAAAGGCGATCACTGGGTATGTAATGAATTATGCGGAGGGATGTGAGTGATATAGATGGGATCTATCCCTCCCATATGACGGGAGTGATATCTGTGGGCCCCTTGATCGAGTAGGACTACTGAAACGCATGGCCATGCTCAAATGAGTCAATATGAGATATTGAGCTCATTTGTTTGAGTGAGTCTACTCAGGGATCAAGAAACACAAGATTGATTGAGGATGACACGGTCTATGCCTCATTGGTCAATCTAGATATCAAGGATAGAAGAACAAGATCATACACTATCATAGTCACGGAGGTTTAGTCGGATCTCGACTTTTCTTGTTACTTGGATAACAATGATGCATTGCTAGATGCCGCTCATTGCTTATGTGTCTAAAGTGTTTAGGCACATTGCCAACGTCACGAGAACCTATTGGGTCACACATAAAGGACACAATGCTTCGGGAAAGTTGGTCGGCAGATCTGAGCCCGAGTTGGGAACTCGGGAGATCTGAGCCCGAGTTGGGAACTCGGGAGACCTGAGCCCGAGTTGGGGACTCGGGAGGTCAGTTCAGAGGACTCGAGTTGGGAACTCGAGAGAGGCCGAGTCGGAGCTCGGCGGGCCGAGTCGGAGCTCGGCGGGCCGAGTCGGAGCTCGGCGGGCCGAGTCGGAGCTCGGCGGGCCGAGTCGGAACTCGGCAGACCGAGTCAGCACTCGACAAACCGAGTCGGCACTCGGCAGACTGGGTCGGAGCTCAGCGGACTGGGTCGGGAGCTCGCCACTCGGGAGTCGGAAGCCCGAGAGGCCCGGTCGGAATTGCATGAAGGAAAGAGAAAGGTCTTTTTTCATTGGATGAAAAGATTCTTTTCTTGCATGGGAAATGATAAAGAGTCACATGAAAAGATGTGTTCTTTATTGGGAAGCCAAAGAGACACAAACCTCTTCATATTCATGAGATGATTATAAAAGAGGGCCTTGTGACTTTGGATGACTTCTTCTTCTTGCCTTAGCTTTTCCCATTCCCTTCTTCTCTTCTTCCTCTCCTCCTCTCTTGGCCGAAATCTTACTGTAAGGTTCTTAGTGTTTTTGAGCTACCTCAAGTTACTAGCACAACTAAGGTAGTTCTCCCGAAGTTGAGAGATTGTGTCCGTGTGGATACAAATAGATGCACGGACGTTTGAACGTGCAAGAGATCCGACGCATCTTGGACGAGCGGGATAACCGAAGGGCACGCTTCAAAGGTATAAACAGTAGATAAATCTATTAGATAGATAGCTTTGTACGGGTTTTCTTTCGCATGGATTGCTCGTGGGTTCTTGTTTCCGCTGCGTTTTTATTGTTTTGTGCCGGGAGAACCCAACATGGATAGTCTCTGGAGATTATCACATCTCAGAAATGATGTATCTTTTCAATGGAAAAACATGTCAGCACAAAGTCTTTCAGAGGGTCTGTTTATTTAATGTCAAGGAATGGAAGAGGACTGATTTGGAATCTACTGTTACACTCAAGCCTGCTTCTCACAAAGGCTTGATGATAATTTAAGATTTGTTGTTACAAATGTTTATGTCGCTCTTCAAGATAAGCCATAGGAACACTTTCTATGATGAACCATTGTTTCTTACTTCTCAAGGCTGGATGGTTTGAAGCCTGATTTTTTTTCCCAAGCATCATGGAACTCAATTAGAATTGACACATTCATGGTTGTCAATCAGTTCTACGAGGGGAAAATTCAACTTGAGAGACTAAATTACCCTAATGCATTTCTCCACAAGACTGCAGGCCAATCTCTTTGCAAAATTGTATTGTCAAACTGATTTCTAAAGTACTAGCCACGAGATTGCAAAGTGTCATTAAGAAGCTGGTATTCAACTTCCAATTTGCTTTTCTTAATGGGAAAGATACATGGAATTGTATCCTTTGGGCATGAAAATCCAAATTTGTGCAATAAACACATCGAAGAGACAGCTATGTTTAAAATAGACTATGAGATGAGGTTTTATTCAATGCCAAGGAAATCCACTTTCATCTCAACTTTTCATTTTATTCACTGATTGCATTTATCTCTTTCCTTTCCCAAATCTCAAGGAGTGTTGCATGGAATTTCTACAATTAACGATCAGGTGTGTGATCCCTTGTTATTGCAATTTGTTGATGATGCACTTATCTTTGCCAGAGCTGGAGCATTCAAGGCAATCTAGACTATTCTATCAGTATCCTCCTTATTCAGTGGATTGCAAATTAATCTTGTCAAATCATCAATATCTTACTTGGGCAAGAATGACAACAGAAAGGCATCTTGTAACTACCTGGAGTGTAACATCAACTATCTTGGAGACCACTTAGGGACTAAAAGACCTTTGAAATATTTCTAGAACCTAGTGATTCAAAAGGTTTCAACTTCCCTCTGCCATGGAAGGAAAAAACGCTCCTTGTCTATTTGAGGAAGAACCCTTATTAATAGTGTGTTGAGCGACCTTACTTGATATCAAGCAGATATTTTTGTCATTCCTAAATGGGTTCCAAATGAGATATATAAAATCCATAGGCATTACCCATGGCATTCTGAAGGAACGGCATTGTGAGCTCAATGTCTGGTCAAATTGGAGGCCGTGACCAGACATTTCCCTAATGGTGGAACTAAAAAAAAAGGCCACGCTCTGGTCATGGTGATGAAGCATATTGATACCAAGACAGCACTACCTTCAGAGACCTCGATTAAGGAATTCCAGCCCCCGGGGCTATGATGCAGCGGAAGAACGACTAGTTGTCATCCCAGATATCTGCGGTTCGATCCCTAGCTACAGCGTATTTTGCAGGAATTTTTCCTCCAAATAGGACGCGAACACTGAGACGCTGGGCTTCTGGACCGCCCACCGCGAGGACTTCCCGATTTACCCTAGCAGCCAGTGGGAAACTTTCGTGGGGTCGGGCCGGTCGTCCGAGGTTCGACATTATCCAACCTCGTTAATCGTTTTTTTCGATTAAGGAATTCCATTTCAAAGTATGCCACTAGTCAGAAGCATCTCCGAATAGATCAAGGTCTTATATATGGAAAGATGTGGTCTACATCAAAGATTTCTTTCAGATCAGTTTAAGAGTTGAGCTGAGAAATGGATGTTCTACCAGGTCTTGGATTGATAGGTGGATGGAAAGCTCAATGTTATGTTCAGATTTCAATGTCTATTTGCAATCTTTCATCAAAAGAGTACTACGGTGGAGAAACAGAATTTGCAAGCTGGGGATTACAACCTTCAGTTGATAGAGTGAAATTACATAGATCTCCACAACCTGCAAGGCTTAGTTCCAGATTTAAACACCATGGGTAGCAGAAAGATGACAAAAATTAGTTTCACCATTAAATCAGCTTATACAAGGCTTAGTTCAGCGGAATAGAATGCCTTTTTGCTACCTCTATCTTAAGTGAATCTAAAGTAAAAAAAAAAAAAACTTAGCTGATTCCAAGAAGCAGAATCAACACAAGAGATGTATTGAGGAAAAAGAGACTAGGTTCAACAGTAATGTAACCAGCACGAACTAGAAGACCAAGTTCACTTTTTCAAGTTGTGCTCCATGGCACGTCCAGAATGGAAATATATTTCAGGAGTGCCTTGGTAGACAAGTATTGTATCTTTCTTTGAAGGCATCAAATCTAAATGCAATAAGATATGCTCCTCTTTAATGTTCACTGCATTGTGCCAAGTGTGAATTTGGGTTATTTGGAATTAGATGAACCATCATCCTTTGGTCATTTAACTTCCGATGAAAATCTTCTAAACAGGTAGTCTAGGTTGCTGAAATCGTGAAGTCATGCCCGCAGAGCTCTAAGAAATGCACCTCTTTAATGTTCAATGCATTGTGCCAGGTGTGAATTTGGGTTACTTGGAAATTAAATGAGCCATTATACCTTTGGTCATTTAACTTCTGATGAAATTCTTCTAAACAGATGGTCTGGGTTGCTGAAAATGTGAAGTCACAGTCACAGAGCTCTAAGAAAAAGGGGAAAAAAGTATTCACGAGATGCATCAAGATACAGCTATGGGTTTACCAGGTTGATGTAGAAAACTGACTTATGTATAATAATTCATACTTAATCGCGTCCATAGATATATATGGTGCCTTTTTCAGAGAAAAAAAAATGCTTATGGACTTAAAGTCCGTCTTCAAGTGAGCACATCATCAAGTTAGGTGTTCTTTGATTTTTTACTGCACTCGAGCCAATCTAGAGATAGTCAATTAGGGTAAACAGTAGGTGATCAATCTGAGCATGATATTTGCTCCATGATTCTTTATGTTATCCTAGGCAACAGTGATTTTGGATGTACATTGGTTTAAACTTTAAACCAGAAAAATGAACCAAATCAATGTTTTGGCCAACATTATTTGGTTTGGAAGTCTCCTCATCTAGTTAATGTTATTTATATTAATCATATCAACCTGAAGCAAAGCAAACTGAACTGAGGGTTTAGTTTGGTCTCTTTCAGTACATTCAGTTTAGGTCAGTTGATATACAGCCCTAACAGTAATTAGCACTTCAAAGATTGTGCTATTTCATATACCAATCCGGGAATGTCAAACATATGTTCAGTGGTGCAGAAACTAGTTAACCAAATATGAAGTGGAAGAACATAAGAGAACCAATCTATTCTACAGCAATCCTCAATTGTCTCAACAATTAGAATTAAATCACACCAATATCTAGCATTCTTCAGTTCTTTCTGTTTCCTATTCAGATGTCCAATGTCAAATATCACAAACTTCAAGGCACAAATTATGGTATGTTACAAGATAAAAACTACAACATCTTGATTTGAATGGAAAATGATTGTGAAATGGAAAAGATTAAAACATGTATAGTAACTGTTATAACAGAAGGTTTCTGATAACTCAAAGCACTCCAAGTCAAATATCCATTGGAAAAAACAAACTATCTGGAGACGGTTCTAAAAGGCCCGCAGAGTTGTTAAATTGTGAGTGCTGTAACATACCATGTCTCCTAAACCCAGCATCATGTATTCCCCGCCACCACTACCAGTGATTACTTGTCCACCCATCAAATTTCTTGGGAACACAAGCTTAACAGGAAGTTCCAGCTTCTTTGTAATTAGCTGTAATCCTGGAAGACTCAAGCTGGTCGCCACCTTGTGTACAGGGTTAGAGGCCTTTTGCGTTGCTACTGAGACCATAACATTTGCACCGAAGAACCTCTCAGAGAAGAAGACCCAGAAAATATCATAAAGAAATAAGCATACAAGAAGCAGTGCACAGATTTTAATATTTGGTAATCGCACATGACTGACAAAAGCAATGCAGATGCAGATCCCTAAAATATTGTTCAGAAGCCAATGCCCTGTAACTAGCCAAGCTGCCACAACCATTATGCATAAGAAAAGCAATAGCCCTTGGCTGCGTGTGAATGACTTGGAACAGCACCTAGAAACAAGAGGATCCATTAACCCAAATTGTGATCTGGCACAAGCCATGCAAGGGGAGAGGCAGAAGTAGAGAGCGGATGTCGATGCAACAGCCGTGAAGGCAGTGATAAGTTGGGATACTGATGAGAATAAATAGAACATCAACAACAAGCTGCAAGAACTAGCAAGAGGTATCATAAGAGCCTGAGATCGGTCCAATGTAATTGACGCCTCTGAAAAATCCAAGTTCCTTTCCATCTCCTTCCCATGATCCAGGGCTCTGGAAGCTGAGGCAAAGGTCACAAAGATCGCAGTCGCAAAGAGAGTAAGTGATGCGGGTTCCAGCAAGTAAGCAAGCTTCCATAGAGACTCCATTTCACATAAAGAATCCAAAGTTCCCTTCTGTATCCGTTTTCACATTCTAAGAGACATCAATCCAAAGCTCAATTGCATATTTAGGGAAAGCGATCTTCCAAAGTTCTTGGTCTCACCACTGCAATGACATGGAAAGATACAAAAGTTCTCCAGTAACTTCGAAAGATCGGATTGAGAACTAATTGGAACAAAAAATGTGAACAAATCGATACTGAAATCATCAAGAAAAACAAGATAGAGAGGGCTTGCTTGCTCTAAACGTAAGGGGAAAAAAAGGTGATACGAGAGGCATGTACCAGCAGGTCCACAGAAAGCTAAATCGACCACCGGCACCGCGTCGGAAACAAGATGATTCGAGCGGGGGGCGAGAAGAGGAATAAAGATGTGATTTACAATTTTTGGGTTATGGTTCGTCAAGGGGAAGGGAGTTAGGGCACGATCGGGGTTCGGCCGTCGGCCCGCACGCAGCGAGACGTCAGCATCTGTTCCGATGCTTAATTGTACTAACTCGTGTTTCCTTTGTGGGCAGGATGGGATGTGGTGCCCGATTTTATGGCCCCATTTTCTCAGTTAAAAAAAATAATTAACGACACTAAATTACGTTTTCTCAGTTAAAAAAAATAATTAATGAGATTAAATTACATTAAATCTCGGATGATGGATCTGATTTTATAAAAAATTTCTATCGGATGAGATTGAGCATCCCTTGATTAACACGTGGGATGAAAAAATTATGTGACAAGGTTCACCGAGACCACCTCGGAAAGTTAGGTGCCCGAGGCTACCTCGGAGAGACAGGTCCCCGAGATCACCTCGGGGAGTCAGGTGTCTAAAGCCACCTCGAGGAGACAGGTCCCCGAGACCACCTCGGGGAGACAAGTCTCCGAGACCACCTCGGGAAGTCAGGTGCCCGAGACCACCTTAGGAAGGCAGGTGCTCGGGACCACCTCGGGAAGATAGGTCCCCGAAACCACCACGGGAGGACAGACGCTCGGGACCCTCCCGGGCCAAATGACCCCGAGATCGCCTCAGGCGAGCGGAGCCCAAGGATCGTCCTATCCAATAGTCTTACCCTTTTATCGGATCGACAGATAATTATTGCGGACAATTATTGGATAATTATGACCCGTAATATGTAGCTATTAATGTCTTAATTATCGTAACGGTCTGGATTTAATAACTGTGTAGCCGTTATAAAGATTATCCAGTAACCGCTAAATAAGGGGACGTGGAGATACGTGTGACCGCTGCCTCATGTATAAATAGGGCTCCGACACTCAGGTAAAGGGACTTTTGGTCTTTTCGCATAGGGACACTTTCATTGCTTTCCTCCATCTCTTCTACTTGTTTTTCTTACTTGAGCGTCAGAGTGGGCGCCGCCGGAAAACCTTCCAGTGTGTTCCCATTAACACTCGTGTTACTCTCACAGAGGGCGATCGCCTTCTTCCTTCTCACCGTCCACGTGGGCTTCGCCTTGGTGACTCGTCGTCCGCGTCGATTCCTTCCGGAACAAGTTTGGCGCCGTCTATGAGAAACTACTAAATCAAAACACCCGAAGGAATACAGTGATGGCGGAACCAGAAGGACAACACATCACCATGACTAAGGAGGAGTTAGATCGATTGGTCGTCGACGCCGTTAGGAGTGCGCTTGAACAACACCAGATCGAGCAAGCTGTTGGATCGAAGTAAATCGATAGAGGGGGGGTGAATATCGTTTGAAAATTTTCGGACAGTAAAGAGAAATACGCAGCGGAAATAGTAAAGCAAAGTCGCTAACACGATTTGTTTTACTTGGTTCGGAGTCGCGGTCGACTCCTACTCCAAGGCCCACGGTCCTTGACCGTTTACATTGGGCAATTCTATATTCATGGAAATGATTACAGTTTCGAGTACAAATATAAAATCGAAAAAAGCAGTTACAACACTTAAGAAAATTAACAGATTTACCGACGACCGAAGTGGATGGAATTTCGGAACAGCGGGTCATCGTCAGCGCTTGAACCGCGAATGCAGAGCGTGCTGGAGCGTAGCACTTGAGCGAAAGTGTTGAAAGCGAAATTTGCAAGTTGTTCTCAAGCCTTGGGGGTGAACCCCCTTTTATAGTCGTCTCCTGGGCACCTGTGTTGAAGGGGGCGCCTATACGTGGCCTCTCCTGCGCGAACTCTAATCCGCATGCTCGGTCAGCGCTTATCCCCTTCATTGAGGCGCCTAAGCTGTCTGGGGCGCCTGTGTTAACACAGGCGCCTAGCTTGACTTGGTCCATAGGCTTTTGTGGCGGTTTGCTTCGATGGTCTTGGTTTGGCCTTGCATTGGGGCGCCTGTATCCATACAGGCGCCTAGCCCAATGAGGCGCCTCCTTCCAATGAGGCGTCTGAGCTACAGAAACACAGTCCCTTCGTTTCATGCAACCAGGGTTAGTTCCAAACACAAGAAGCAAATATGCAATATATATTAAACATTATTTACAGCCTTAGTTGTCTTGGTTCAGACTTTGGGTCTCCCAAATGGAATCCTAGGTCGAACCGACGCCTAATATTCCCTTCTACGGGGAACGCGTCCTTACCTATTCCTCTCGGGAGAATTTACCTTTTTGCCAACCGGCTCCTCCGGTTGGACTTTTACCCAGCTTTACTCACCAGGTCTTCGTGTCCAGTCCGCAACCAAGACTTAGTGCCCAGCTTTACTCACCAGGTCTTCGGTACCCAGTCCTCGACCAGGTCTTAGTGCCCAGCTTTACTCACCAGGTCTTCGGTGCCCAGCCCTCAGCCAGGTCTTAGTGCCCAGTCCACGACCAGGACTTATTGCCCAACCTTATGTCAGGACTTAATTGCCCAGCCCGCGGCCAGGACTTAGTGCTCAATTCTTAGAACCAGGATTTCGTCTTTAGTGTTCCTAGGACTTTTCCTGCACACTTGAATAACATCGTTAGAGCACCAATAATACTTAACTTTGAACCATTTGACAATATCAAAACAAGGTTCGATATAGTGCTTCCGGCACCAACAATCTCCCCCTTTTTGATTTATGGCAACACAATTCAAAGTTAAGTAAACATTATAACCTTTAAGAAAAGAAGGTAAAAACTAATAAATTTTAGCAGTTTTGAGCAGAGTAAAATTTACAGTTTTGAGCAGAGTAAAATTTAAAACCAATGTAGTTTTGAACCGTAAATTTTTTTTTCTATTTCTCTCCTTCCCCTACAACCCTGAATGATTGTGTTATAAAACACTTAACTTTGACCTTTCCTCCCCCTTTGACATATATCAAAAAAATATTCATGGGTGAACAAAATATCTAATAGGGATTTCTGAGTTTTTCCAATGATATGCAGTTTTTGTAAAACTTCTAAGGGAGTGTTTGGGAGAGCTTCTGCTACCTGCTTTTTAGATTCTGGCTACACATAATCACTTTTGAGTGTTTGGGAAGGCTAGATTCTGCTTTAGCTTCTGTTACTTTTGCTCAGAAGTTAGAAGCAAGAATTTGATGCTTCTATCTGCTTCTGCTTTTTTATTTATGATATAACATTAAAAAATAATATTTATATCCTTAAATAATATAACATTTTACCTGATTGCCACTTGACCTAATTTTCATAATTATATATATATATATATATATATAATATTTATATAAATTATATTATTTTTTATTTTTTATTAATTTTATATATTTTTTCAAATATTTAAATTATAAATAAAAATTAATTTTAATACTATATTTAAAATATAATAATAATTATATCACTATTTAAAATATAATAATAATTACGTGAACAAATTATTGATAGTATCGAAATTATATTTAAATAATTAAAAAATGATTAATTTATATAGTTTAAGGATATTATTGTCATTCAATTAAAAATTAAGCTTGGAAGCAATTATTCTCCCAAACACTCAAACTTTATCTTGTATCAGCTTTTAGCTTCTATTTTCAAACACTGTTTACTTTAGCTTCTTATTAACTTCAAGATAATCACTACAAGAATCACTTTTCAAGAGTAAAAGCTCTCCCAAATACTCCCTAAGTGCTTTATGTTTTTGACAAAGTGTTTTTCAAAAAATAGAGTAAAAGCATTTGCACCAACAAAAAACTTTTTACACTTAGACAATTTTCCATTTTGGAAAGTTTTGCAAGCTTAAATTTTGTTAAAAAACTTTTACTTACAAAGCTTTGCAAAAAAAATTAACTTAGGCAAAATTTTGAAGCCAAATTTCCCTTAAAAAAGGTTCAACTTTGAGAATTGAGAAAAAATTTGTTTACTAAAAAAATTTTTTGTACACTTAGAAAAATTTGCTTGAAAACACTTTGTGCATTTTGAAAAACAACATCTTTAAGAAATTTCTAGACAAGTTTTTCACCAAAAAACTTTACTTAGAAACATTTGCCAAAATTTTTAAAAAGTTTTTGCTCAGACAAATTTTGTTTACTAAGGAAAATTTTACTTAGGAAAAGAACATGCACTTAAAAATTTTTGAAATACTTAGAAATTTTTGAAGCACTTGAAGTATTTTGACAGCACTTTGAAATTTTAACAACACTTAGCACTTAAAAAAAATTTGAAGTACTTAGAAATTTTTGCTTTACTTTTTGAAAAAGAGATAAAAATTTAAATATTAAAAAAATTTCCTTTCTCTCTTTCTTTCTTTCCCCATTAATATGAAACTCTTCTCCTTATGTTTTAGACCATTTCCAATTACAAAACTAAAACATTGCACAAAAGCTCCCTCATGATTTGAAATTTTCCCCTTAAAGCTTTTCGAAAGAATACTTGAAAAGAGTTCTAAGTAAAAAAATACTCATAAGTTCAGTTTGAAATAATATTTTGAAACAAAATTTTCTAGGTATCACAAAGGAGATTCTAAGTTAGAAAAACCTTAGGTTAAAGTGAAAATATTTTTGAGAGCTTCTAAGATAAACTTTCTTTGAAAAGAGAAAAAGAATTAAGAATGAATTTTTAATTTCACTTTTTCTACTTTCCCCCTTGGTCATATATCAATAAAGAACTTTTGAAAAATATAATTTGAAAGAAGATTTAAAATTTGTGTATCAAAGCTTATGAGTTTTGAAAACATAAAAATTTGAGCGAAAAATAATCCTAAGTAAAATAATGTCAAGAATTATGATAATTTCTAAGTAACAAAATTTTGAAAGAATGAAAAATTGATGCTCAAAAACAGAATTGGAGTCAAGTGTATATTCTTATTGAGTTCATGCATGATAAACAACAAAAAATATTTAATCAATAAATTTAGGTTCAGAACATTTAACCACTTATTCTGATTCCAAGTATGATTTTAAGTTTAAGCATGGGTTAATATCTCTATGTTCAGAACTTTAGCCACTTAATCCTCAAGTTTAAAGGAGAATAAACATTTCTTAAGTAGAGAGACTTTTGAAAGAGTTTTCTAAAAGCCGTATTTTTGACAATATTTACACTTAACTAAGTATTCTTTTTCAGAAAATATTTTAACAAATTCTAAGTACTTGAGAAAGAAAACTTGAACATCTAACAAGCAAGAAAAGAAAAAGAATACTTTAAAATAATTTTCAATTATCTCCCCCTGAAATAAACATTATTCCCCTCAACTAAACATTCAGTTTTTTTATAAGAACTTCTAAGTGCTTTTAATTTTGACTAAGTGTTTTTCAAAATCGAGCAGAAAGCTTTGTACCAGAAAATCTTTTTACACTTAGACAAATTTCTACTTAGAAAAAGTTTTGCAAGCCTAAATTTTGTTTTGAGAAAAACATTTACTTAAAATGCTTTGCAAAAAAAAACATTCTTACCCAAAAATTTCAAAACCAAATTTTAAAATGGTTTCAACTTTTGCACACTTAGAAAAATTTACCTAAGAACAATTAAAACATTTTTTTATTTGAAACACAATTCTTTAAAGAATTTTTTAAATAAGTTTTTGCAAAAATTTGTTCTCTAAGAAAATTTTACTTAGAAACATTTGTCAAAAATTTCAAAGGTTTTTACTCAGACAAACTTTGTTTACTAAGGAAAATTTTACTTAGAAAAACAATACTCTTCGACAATTTTGAAACACTTAGAAATTTTTGAAATCGCTTAGCAAACTTTTGAAATCACTTAGAAGACTTAGAAGAAAATTTTGAAGTACTTAAACAATTTGAGACACTTCTTCAAAATTTTGAAGCACTTAGACATTATACTTTACTTTTTGAAGAGAAAGAAAATTTAAAAATTTCTCTCTCTTTTCTTCTTTCTCTCCCCCTTTGAAAAAAATTAATATAAAGAACTGGAAGGAGGAAATTCTATATTTAAAATGATTTCCAAGGGAGAAACAGAACACACTTAAGTCCAAAAAAAAATATAACTATCAAAACCCGGACTGTAGACATTTTCCTTAAAAAAACATCCTAAGTAATACCCAAGGTGACTTTTGCAACACTTATTTTTCAAGAATAAATTGATTGTCTAAAAGAAGTTCTTTGTATAGAAATGTTTACAAACATTAAATAGTTTTCAGGTAACTTTTAGGTCCTAAGCATCTCACCCATTTCTAAGTGACAACACAGGATAACTTTATCATTTTTGTGAGATGTTTTATATTTATCTTCGAATTAGTGTTAAATCTAAGATTTAATCAAAACTTGTGTTAGATTCAAATTTATCAAATAGTAAGTTGAATTTGAGTTTCGATAATTGGCTTCCAGGTCTTGGCGAGGCACAGAGACTTTTTTTGGTCGTAGCCTTATTGGAGCAACAACCCTTTCCTTAACAAAGCCTTTTACCAAAAATTCATTTTCAAATCACTTCTTGAAAAATTTTGGTCTAACTAGTTTAGGTTTCAGATCGGTAGCTTCAGCTAGTTCCACCAGACTAAACAGACCAAGTAGGGTACGCCTTACCCCACTTGACCTTATTAGAAAGGCTTCCCTAACGTACTATCATCTCACCTCCATCTAATACTAGGTTGTTCAAGTTTTAAGTAACTCTTTAATCCTTAAATTAATTAATCCTAATTCTAAACATAAAAATAAAAAAATAAAAAGTAACACACAGTTTATTGGTGCAGACAGCACCCAAGTCGAACCTGTGTTTTGATAAATGGCAAAGGGTTCAAAAGTTAAGTCTTATTTGTTATCTAACTTGCTGCTTGAGTGTGCAGATTGAAGTCCTAGCAAGGGAATGCTAGGCACCTAGCAAAGGATTGCTAGGCACTGAAACCCTAAGTCCTGGCGAAGGACAGCTGGGCACCTGGCGAAGGGCTGCTAGGATACGAAGACCTAGCGAAGGACTACTAGGCACCTGGCGAAGGACTGCCAGGATCCAAAAGACCTAGCGAAGGACTGCTAGGCACCTGGCGAAGGACTGCCAGGATCCAAAAGACCTAGCGAAGGACTGCTAGGCACCTGGCGAAGGACTGCTAGGCACCGGGCGAAGGACAACCTGGGATCCAAGACCTAGCGAAGGACTGCTAGGCACCCGGTGAAGGACTGCCAGGATCCGAAGACCTGGCGAAGGACTGCTAGGCACCGGGCGAAGGACAGCCTGGTATCCAAGACCTGGCAACGGACCGCTAGGCAAAAGTCCAACCGGAGGAGCCGGTTGGCAACAAGTAAATTCTCCCGAGAGGAGTAGGTGAGGACGCGTTCCCCGTCGAGGGAACAGTAGGCGTCGGTTCGACCTAGGGCTCCATTTTGGAGACCCAAAGTCAGAACCAAGACAGCTAAGGCTGTATAAAACTAATACATTGTTACTCTGTGTTGTTTTGGACTAACCCTGGATGCATGACCGAAGGAACGAGTGTCTGCAGCTCAGAAAGCCTCAAAGGAGTGAGGCAGAAGTTGAGTAGGGCGCCCCCAGTGTCCCGGCGCCCCCAAGGTGAATACAGAACAAGAAGAACAAAAGTACGCTTCGAAAGCTAAGTGGGCGGGGCGCCCCCCTGCTCCAGGGCGCCCCCGTGCTCCCGGGCGCCCCCAGTGCCCAGGGCGCCCCGCACCCAAGCCACCGAAGCGGATAACCCTGATCCAGCTGAGAAGCTCGCTAAAAAGGTCAACCAGGGCGCCCCCAGCGTCCAGGGCACCCCGAGAGTCAACCTCAGCCCTATTCGAGAGGGATAAGGGCTGACCGAGAGAATCTCGGATCGGCTGACACGTGGGGGGGCGCCCCGACGTCCAGGGCGCCCCGAAGTGCTATAAATAGCACCCAACGCCAAGGCTTCTCAACAATCACTTCTTCCAATGCACTCATGCTCTTCTACTCCCGCGCTCTGCTCCGGAAACCTCCCGACCCGAGATACAAGCACCGACGACGTCTCTCTGCTTCAAAAATACAATCTACACCGGACGTCGGTAACGAAGAGCTGTTTGTTTGGTTTACTGTACTACAATTATCATATCTGTCTGTAAACTGTTTTGCGCACATATAGAATTGCCCGCAGTAAACGGTCAACGCCCGTGGGCCTTGGAGTAGGAGGCGACCGCGACTCCGAACCAAGTAAAAGATCTTGTGTTCGCATTTTGTGTTTAATTCTTCCGCTGCGTAATTTCTCTAACTCTAATCCGAACGATTTACGATATTCACCCCCCCTCTATCGTTTCTCTCAATCCAACAAGTGGTATCAGAGCGGGGAAGCTCAAATTTGGTGCAACCACCAGTTTGAGAATTTTTCAGATTTTTTCTTAAATTACTTTTCTTTTACTTTTTCGAAGTTTTCTCGTTAATTGAGGTTGGTGCAACACCCCTCGATAATTATTTCTCTTTATCCCGCACTACTAATCCAAGACCAAGTCTTGGGATATTTTCTTTCCTTTAGTTTACTTTTCAGATAAAATGGTCATGCAAGAAGGCTTCAGCACCGCAAGACCACCTCTCTTCAGTGGGGAGGACTTCTCCTACTGGAAGAGTAGAATGGGGGTCTACCTGAAAACTCAGGTGGACATGTGGATAATCATCCAGTCCGGACTGGAGATTCCAAAGAACGCTGAAGGAGTACCTCAAACCTACACAGAGTGGGACACCGCTCTGAAACGGAAGATTGAGGCTGATGCAAAGGTGACCCAGACCCTCCAATGCGGCTTAACAAAAGAGGAGCTGAACAGGGTGGGTCCATTCAACAGTGCCAAGGAGCTGTGGGGGAAACTGATCGAGCTGCACAAAGGAACTTCAGACACTCGAATCAGCAAAAGAGATCTCCTTCTGAACAAGCTGTACACGATCAAGATGAACGACAATGAAACAACAGCTCAACTCCACGCCCGAATTCAGGAACTAATGAATGGACTGTTAGTGATATGAGAGAAGTGTCCTAAGGCAATCGCCTTATGATGTAAACATTTATATTAATAAATGATAATTCACTATTTGAGTATACATGTTTTGTGTATTTGATTGGGATCTTGAACTCATCTACTGAATGTCCGCAATACAATTCACAGCATAAGAGAATTTGTGATGGGATCACAACTAGTGACTATCTCTAAATGTGCAATTGTGAAGTATTGAAAATATCCCTAGTCGATGAATTGATAAATACGGACACTATCAATTCTGTTGAGACTAGCATGGGTTATTCTCTAATCAGCTGATTCTCACTGGCTGGTGACATTGGGATGTCCGGAGATAAACATGGATGCTAGTTAAGGGAACTAGTTCATTGGAGTGACTAGTTGTAAGACTTCATATGGGAATCTACATGTAGATATGTTAATGAAGTTCTTACTGCAGCTTAAGTGCGATGTTCCTTTGACTTGCGGTGTTCAAGTCATCTTGGTCATGGAGACTTATACTTTAACATCTTAAGCAAGCATCTCCAAGGAGGTGTGGACCCAGGATGATTGGGTATAAGCCGAAGTGCCCGAAGATGTTTGAACAGCCTACAAAGGATTCACCACTCCTTGCGAGGAGATGTATACCCAGGCCTATCATCGGATTGTTACTCAAAACCTCTGGCCAGAGTATATCATGTTTAGAGTGCGAGTCTCTTAAATACATGAGAGTAATTAGAAATCCAAAGGACGAGAAAGACACTACTTGGGCTAGGTGTGACGTAGTCAGCCTAGTGGGGACTGACACATATAGACCGTGTCCTGAACCAAGTGGGTATAAGGTGGTGAAGGGAATGAGGCACGATTCATTAGAGCTGCTGAAGGGATTCAGAATAATTTCTTCTGAGGTCAAACCGTTGATCTTTCGATTAATTGGGGATCATGATGTACTACTAGGTGCCACTCATGATCGTTCTATAATTTGTTGATTATGGACGGCCAACATAAATCGAAAGCCTATTTAGTCACACGCACTACGAGTAATCCGAGGGATTTAAAACGAGTTGAAAATTGGATTTTCCGATCAAGAGAAATAAGTCGAATCTGAGTTAATCAGAGGCGCAAAGGAAGCTAAAATTGGCTAAGTCTTTTGAAGGCTTATTGGGCGAATTAAATGAGTTTAATTCGCGATTGGTGGGGCTTGATTGGCCGGCCAAGGAGGGTGCCAAACCCCCTTGGTTTGGCCGGCCACATTAAAAGGAGAAACCAATTAATTTTGGTTTAATTAATAAAATAAATCTAGCGCAATTTATTTTATAAATTATGGATAAATAAATTTGTATAAAGAAATTTATATAAATAAATTTATAGAAATTTATTCTTTTATGGAAGTTAAAATAATCCATGAATTGGTTTATTTTAATTTTATAAAATCAATTATGAATTGATTTTTCCATAATAAGAAAGTTTATAAATTTCTTATAAAATTTATTCCATAATTTAAAGAGAAGAAGAATTTGTTTTATTATAAATTAGTTATAATAAGACTAGGCTTAACGGAATAAGTCATAAGAAATTTTATGAGATAAAATTCTTATGATAACTAATTCCGTTAATTCCGTTAAAGAGGAGACTTAGCAAGGGAGATGCTACTATATAAAGGAACCAAAGGCAAGCCCTTAATTCCAATTGAATTGTGGATTGATATAGAGCTCCCTCTCTCTCTCTCTTTTATTCTCTTCTCCTTTCCTTCTCCCCACCTAGGGCCGGCGCCCACCTTGAAGCATCTAGGGCCAGCGCACCATCTTGAGGGCTAGGGCCGGCGCAACTCCTCCCATAGGAGGTAGTTGCCGTGAGCTAGCAAGAAGAAGGAGAAGCCAACCAAGAAGAAGAAGAAGTGGATCACATCTCCTTCCCTCTCGGAATTCGATTCCGTTTCTTGGTGGTTAGTTTCCCTTTCCTCTCTTGATCTTCTTTGTTGTGCCTATAGAGAATCTAGTAGTTCTCGTCGGCACAAAACTCGTGACTTTGCGAAGTCATCCCGAAGAGAACTCGGCGTGGACGCGAATAGAGGCGGAGCTTCCAAGGGATGCTACGGTTGGATCTCGTCCCTTACTTCGAGTTACGAGAGGTACTTAGTAAATTAGTTTACTTTTCCGTAAAATTTTATTTTATGATTAAGTCAACACATCATAAGGTTGCATGCTAGATACGTGGTTAAAATAATTTAGGAAATTATTTTATGCTAATTCTTCCGCTGCACGTAAAAATTTAAAATTTTACGAACCCGTATCCTTGTCGACATGCACCCGGTCCCAACAGTGGTATCAGAGCCGGTTAGTGTTCGACATAATCGTATAATTGTTTTGCGGAACACTTTGTCATGATCTCAATTTTGGAAAATTTTTCAATTATGGAAACTTTCCAATTATAATAAATTGCAGATTTAGGAATTTCAAAGTTTGGAAATCCTCATGAAATTTCGCAAACTTTTGAAATTTTCTAGTTTCTGAAATTTTATAATAATTGTGAAAACTTCCCATCTTTGGAAACTTTCCAATTTTGGAAATTTTTCTAATTTTAGAAATTTTCCAATTTTGGAAATATGTAAGTTTTCTTTGTACCAGAAACTTACAACCATTCTGAAAATCTATTATGAAACCTCGCAATTTTGGGCACTTTCTTTTGAGAAGGTCTAGACAAATTTATGGATAATTAGTTGACAATTTCAAATTCGAATTGGCTTTAAATTATTAACAAAATTCTTTATTTTGGATTGAGCCTCGGGGAGCTGTCCAATTTAAAGTTAGTTGTTGTAATTTAATTTCCCAATTTTGAATGAAATTGTCATGTTTGATTTGGTTGCGTTTCCGAAACGGACCAAATTGGATTTACGACAAATTACTTTTCTTTGGGTATCTGAGCCTCGGGGAGCCACCCTTAGAAAACGATTTGTTGTAATTAATTAAATCCATGAATAAAACATGATTTAAGAGGTGATGCTCTTACATGTTGTTGTCTCCAAAATTAATTAGGAAAATGGTTTCCTATAGAGTTTTCTTAATTGAGATTTTCATGAAAATAATATGTCGTTGAATTAAGAGAATTGCCTCTTAATTTAATAAGATTTGATTTAGAGAAATCAAAGTCTTAAACATATTATTTCCGAAATTGATTATGACAATTTAGGATATTGTTTCCCAAAACAATTCCTTTAATATAGTATGAGATTAGAATTAGGAAATCCGGTTCCTAATTCAATTAATGAGACTTGATAACTTAAGTCACATACATACTTTATTAAGGAAATCGTTAGTCATGACTGTTAGTGATATGAGAGAAGTGTCCTAAGGCAATCGCCTTATGGTTGTAAACATTTATTTTAATAAATGATAATTCACTATTTGAGTATACATGTTTGTGTATTTGATTGGGATCTTAAACTCATCTACTGAATGTCCGCAATACAATTCACAGCATAAGAGAATTTGTGATGGGATCACAACTAGTGATTATCTCTACATGTGCAATTGTGAAGTATTGAAAATATCCCTAGTCGATGAATTGATAAAAACGAACACTATCAATTCTGTTGAGACTAGCATGGGTTATTCTCTAATCAGCTGATTCTCACTGGCTGGTGACATTGGGATGTCCGGAGATAAACATGGATGCTAGTTAAGGGAACTAGTTCATTGGAGTGACTAGCTGTAAAACTTCATATGGTAATCTACATATAGATATGTCAATGAAGTTCTTACCGTAGCTTAAGTGCGATGTTCCTTTGACTTGCGGTGTTCAAGTCATCTTGGTCATGGAGACTTATACTTTAACATCTTAAGCAAGCATCTCCAAGGAGGTGTGGACCCAGGATGGTTGGGTATAAGCCGAAATGCCCGAAGATGTTTGAACAGCCTACAAAGGATTCACCACTCCTTGCGAGGAGATGTATACCCAGGCCTATCGTCGGATTGTTACTCAAAGCCTCTGGCCAAAGCATGTCATGTTTAGAGTATGAGTCTCTTAAATACATGAGAGTAATTAGAAATCCAAAGGACGAGAAAGACACTACTTGGGCTAGGTGTGACGTAGTTAGCCTAGTGGGGACTGACACAAATAGACCGTGTCCTGAACCAAGTGGGTATAAGATGGTGAAGGGAATGAGGCACGATTCATTAGAGCTGCTGAAGGGTTTCAGAATTACTTCTGAGGTCAAACCGTTGATCTTTCGATTAATTGGGGGTCATGATGTACTACTAGGTGCCACTCATGATCGTTCTATAATTAGTTGATTATAGACGGCCAACATAAATCGAAAGCCTATTTAGTCACACGCACTACGAGTAATCCGAGGGATTTAAAACGAGTTGAAAATTGAATTTTCCGATCAAGAGAAATAAGTCGAATCTGAGTTAATCAGAGGCGCAACGGAAATTTAAAATGGCTAAGTCTTTTGAAGGCTTATCGGGCGAATTAAATGAGTTTAATTCGCGATCGGTTTGGTTTGGTTTGGCCGGCCAAAGAGGGTGCTAAATCCCTTTGGTTTGGCTGGCCACAACAAGGGGAAGAAATCAATTTATTTGGTTTAATTAATAAAATAAATCTAGCGTGATTTGTTTTATAAATTATGGATAAATAAATTTGTGTAGAGAAATTTATATAAATAAATTTATAGAAATTTATTCTTTTATGGAAATTAAAATGATCCATGGAATGGTTTATTTTAATTTTATAAAATCAATTATGAATTGATTTTTTTCATAAAAAGAAAGTTTATAAATTTCTTGTAAAATTTATTCCATAATTAAAGGAGAGATGAATTTGTTTTATTATAAAGTTAGTTATAATAAAACTTGGTTTAAACGGAATAATTCATAAGAGAATTTATAAGATAAATTTCTTATGAAAACTAATTCCGTTAATTCCGTTAAAAGAGAGACTTGGCAAGGGAGATGCTACTATATAAAGGAACCAAAGACAAGCCTTGAATTCCAATCAATAGAGTAATCAAGAGATTAATTCACTCCCTCTCTCTCTCTTATTCTCTTCTCCTTCTCCTTCCCTCCTAGGGCCGGCGCCCCTTGCCACTCTTAGGGCCGGCGCCCCTTGTCCAACCTAGGGCTGGCGCAACCTCACCCTTCCAAGGGTTGGCGTGAGCAAGGATCACCAAGAAGGAGCCAAACAAGAAGAAGAAGAAGCGGATCGTAACTCCTCTCTTCCCGGAATTTAGATTCCGATTCTTGTTGGTTAGTTTCCATTCTTTTCTCTTGTTCTTCTAGTTGTGCCTTTAGAGAATCTAGTAGTTCTCGTCGGCACAAAACTCGTGACTTTACGAAGTCATCCCGAAGAGAACTCGACGTGGACGCGAATAGAGGCGAAGCTTCCAAGGGACGCTACGGTTGGATCTCGTCCCTTTTCTTCGAGTTACGCGAGGTACAAAGTAAATTAGTTTACTTTTTCGCAATGTTTTAATTTATGATCACGTCCACACATCATAAGGTCGCATGCTAGATACGTGGTTAAAATAATCTGTGAAATTATTTTATGCTAATTCTTCCACTGCACATAAAATTTTAAAATATTACGAACCCGTATCCTTGTCAACATGCACCCGGTCCCAACAATGACATAATCATATGTCATGAATGTGCTTAGAAAAGATGAGACCCAAAACCCCTTACAAAATATTAAGGCTAACACCTTCCATTAATATGGTTAGAACCGGAGTTTTGTTTCTCGTTTGGGTTGATGGACACATCCATGCCCGACTTGAACCTCAACATGTTCAAACCATGGAATTAGTTTATGAATAATATAGTTGGAATCAGAGGTCAATCCTTAGTTTTGGTTGTTGGACACATCCAAGCCTGACTAAACGGTTGAATGAGCTCCAACCATATTAAAACTATTTCTTGATTAATGGGTCAGCCTTAAGCTTGGAGCATCGATTTGTTGTGCCACAGCCAAGGTCGATGTAAAGAGAGGTGCAATTGGGTGCTATGTATAATGATGCATACTTGTTAATGAGTTAACAACCCAATGATTTATGCAAACATTCAATTAGTTGATAGCATAAAGTGATAGTTACATATATGTGATATGTAATCGGTGTAATTACCTACCTTCATAGCTAAGAAAAACTTGATGGCCACAGTCATGGTTGTTCTTATCTATGGTTGGATATCAACCTATTTGGAGATGTTCCTATGATCTCCCGAATTGATAAAAAGGGTTATTCAATTTGAAAAATAAATAGGATTTTATTTATGTATGTTGATACATTCTTTAATCATTCTTCTCACATAAACTCAATTTGTATTTCTAGGATAATCACTCGATCATGTCTTCTCTAAACTTGCATTCCATTTTGGACACCAATAAACTGACTGGGCCGAACTACATGGACTGGCTTCGAAACCTAAGGATAGTCCTTAAGGCAGAGAAGCTTGCTTATGTCCTTGAAGATCAACTTCTCACCCATCCTCCAGAGAATGCAACTCCAGACCAATTGTTGGCCTATCAGAAACATGTGACCGATTCTGAACTTGCGAGTTGCATCATGCTAGCCTCTATGGTACCTGAGCTGCAAAAGCAGCATGAGCATATGGATGCTTATACCATCATCTTCCATCTTCATGAGTTGTTTGAAGAGCAGGCGAGATCCGAAAGGTTCGAAGTCTCCAGACTCCTCTTCACCACTAAGATGCAGGAAGGCACTTCTGCCTCGCAGTTTGTGTTAAAGATGTTGGGGTACATTAAGCGACTGAGCGCACTCAGTTTTGCAATGGATCATCAACTAAGTATTGACTTAATTCTGAGTTGTTTGCCCAAGAGTTATTCACAATTTGTGATGAACTATCGGATGAACAAACTAGAGACCACCATTCCTGAGTTGCTCAACCTGCAGAAGACTGTAGAGCCTTCTGTAAAGCCGGATCAAAAGGCGGTACTGTTAGTTGGTTCCTCGAAGAAAGGTTCTAAGAGGAAGGCCAAGGAACAGAACAAAGGGAAGAAGAAAAAGGCCAAGAAGACTGAAAAGAAACCAAAAGGAACTTGCCATCATTGTGGCAAGGAGGGTCACTGGCGAAGAAACTGCAAGGTTTATCTTGAGTCCTTGAAGAAGAAGGCATCTGATGCTCCATCCTCTTCAGGTATCTTCGTTATTGAATGTCACTCTATTTCCTCAAATACCTGGGTACTTGATACTGGGTGTAGCTCACATATATGTAATGACATACAGGGGCTAAGGAATAGAAGAAGACTCGTCAAAGGAGAAGCAGATTTGCGAGTTGGGAATGGAGCAAAGATTGCTGCTGTTGCCATCGGAACATATTTGCTAAAGCTCCCCACTGGACGTGTCTTAGAATTGGATAATTGTTATTTCGTTCCTTCGTTAATAAAGAACATTGTATCTATTTCATGTTTAAATGAAAAGGGTTATCATTTAACTTTTAGTAACAATTGTTGTTACATAACTTTAAATGGCGTTCTTTATGGGAATGGAACTTTGTGTAATGGTATCTATACGTTAGATTTATCCAGTGACATTTTCAATATCGAAGTTAGCAACAAACGTGCTCGAATAGATAATCGAATAGACTCCTACACTTGGCATTGCCGTCTTGGCCATGTAAGTAAGAAACGCATGACCGAATTACACCGATGTGGAATTCTGGAATCATTTGAACCCGGTTCATTTGATACATGCGAATCATGCTTAAAAGGCAAGATGACCAAATTACCCTTCTCCGGAAAAGGTAATCCAGTGAAAGAATTGCTTGGTCTAATACATACTGATGTATGTGGACCAATGTCAACTCTTGCACAAGGAGGCTATAACTACTTCATCACCTTTATCGATGATCACTCACGATTCGGGTATGTGTTCTTGATGAAACACAAATCTGAAGCCTTTGAGAAATTCAAAGAGTTCAGAAATGAAGTAGAGAAACAACTTGGCAAAAGTATTAAGATACTTCGATCCGATCGGGGTGGTGAATACTTAAGTCAAGAGTTTCAAGATTATCTTAGGGACAATGGGATACTGTCCCAATGGACTCCGCCGTATACACCACAACATAATGGTGTATCTGAGAGGCGCAACCGAACCTTGATGGACATGGTTAGATCCATGATGAACCATGCAACTCTTCCAAAATCCTTTTGGGGCTATACACTTAAGACAGCTGTTTACTTGCTAAAACAGAGTCCCGACCAAGGTAGTCTCTACTACTCCATATGAGATATGGAATAGTAAGAAACCTCACTTAACTCACCTTAAGATATGGGGTTGTCCTGCTTTTGTGAAGCGGACTATATCAGACAAATTGGATGCTAAGTCTGATAAATGTCTATTTATTGGATACCCTAAGGAAACGAAGGGTTACCAATTCTATCATCCCTTGGAACAAAAGGTGTTTGTTTCAAGGCATGCTGTATTTCTAGAAAAAGAATTTCTTTTACAAGAAAACAGTGGGAGTGGCATTGAACTTGATGAAGTTCAAGAAACTCCAATAGACATTACAGAGACACCTAGTCTAGGCCCACAACCGATAATTCATAGTGATGAGCTATCAGTTGAACCTAAAACAACACCACCTCTTCGTAGGTCTGATAGGACACGTAATATTCCAGAGAGATACGGATTTCTCATAAGTGAATCGAATGACGTGTTACTCATAAGCGATGACGAACCTATCAGTTATGAAGATGTTCTGAAAAGTTCAGAAAGGGATAAATGGCTTAAAGCCATGAAGTCGGAAATGGATTCCATGTATGAAAACCAAGTATGGGACTTGGTTAACCCACCTGAAGGGATTAAGCCCATAGGGTGCAAGTGGGTTTTCAAGAAGAAAACTGACATGGAAGGTAATGTAGTTACCTTTAAGGCTAGATTAGTGGCAAAAGGATATCGTCAAAAATAAGGAATTGATTATGACGAAACCTACTCGCCAGTAGCTATGCTTAAATCCATTCGGATGCTCATAGCCATAGCAGCTCATTATGATTATGAGATATGACAAATGGATGTGAAAACAACTTTCCTTAATGGAAACCTGCTTGAGGATGTATACATGATACAACCTGAAGGTTTCACATCGGTTGATAAAACCAAAGTATGCAAGCTTCGACGATCCATATATGGACTGAAGCAAGCATCAAGGAGCTGGTACATCCGTTTTAATGAGACAATCAAAGAGTTTGATTTCTCACAAAATCCTGACGAACCTTGTGTGTACAAGAAGGTTAGTGGGAGTGCAGTCGTATTCCTAGTATTATATGTCGATGACATCTTACTTATAGGAAACGATATATCAGTTTTACAGACAGTTAAAATTTGGTTGTCCAAAACTTTCTCCATGAAAGACCTAGGAGAAGCAACCTATATCCTTGGGATTAGAATCTATAGAGATAGATCAAAATGGTTGCTTGGTCTTTCGCAGTCTACATATATAGACCGAGTGCTAAAAAGGTTTAACATGTCGGAATCCAAGAAAGGTTACCTTCCCATCAGGCATGGGATCAACCTTTCAAAGTCTATGTGTCCGCGCACAGAAGATGAGAGGATTTGCATAAATAAGATTCCCTATGCATCCGCAATAGGATCTATCATGTATGCTATGTTATGTACAAGGCCCGATGTATCGTATGCTTTGAGCGTCATAAGCAGATACCAGTCAGATCCGGGAATGGATCATTGGGCGGCTGTAAAGACAATCCTTAAGTACTTAAAAAGAACTAAGGATGTGTTCCTAATATATGGAGAAGGAGATATGGTAATACGTGGGTATACAGATGCCAGTTTCCAGACAGATAAGGATGACTCCAAATCGCAGTCTGGATACGTATTTACTTTGAATGGAGGCGCAGTAAGTTGGAAAAGTTCCAAACAAGACACCGTAGCGGATTCTACCACGGAAGCGGAATATATCGCAGCTTCGGAAGCAGCAAAGGAAGCAGTTTGGATCAAGAAATTTGTCTCAGAACATGGCGTGGTTCCAACCATTGATGAAGCAGTGCCGGTTTACTGCGACAACAATAGAGCTATTGCACAAGCGAAGGAACCAAGGTCTCATCAGCGATCCAAACATGTGCTTCGCCGCTATCATCTGATCAGAGAGATTATAAGTAGGAATGACATACAAATTGAGAGGGTTTCCACTGAAAGGGATATAACGGATCCTTTAACTAAGGCCTTGCCTCAAAGCAAGTTTGAGGGACATGTTAGAGCCTATGGTATTGGATACCGTAGCGATTGGCATTAGGCCAAGTGGGAGTTTGTTAGTGATATGAGAGAAGTGACCTAAGGCAATCGCCTTATGATGTAAACATTTATATTAATAAATGATAATTCACTATTTGAGTATACATGTTTTGTGTATTTGATTGGGATCTTGAACTCATCTACTGAATGTCCGCAATACAATTCACAGCATAAGAGAATTTGTGATGGGATCACAACTAGTGACTATCTCTAAATGTGCAATTGTGAAGTATTGAAAATATCCCTAGTCGATGAATTGATAAATACGGACACTATCAATTCTGTTGAGACTAGCATGGGTTATTCTCTAATCAGCTGATTCTCACTGGCTGGTGACATTGGGATGTCCGGAGATAAACATGGATGCTAGTTAAGAGAACTAGTTCATTGGAGTGACTAGTTGTAAGACTTCATATGGGAATCTACATGTAGATATGTCAATGAAGTTCTTACTGCAGCTTAAGTGCGATGTTCCTTTGACTTGCAGTGTTCAAGTCATCTTGGTCATGGAGACTTATACTTTAACATCTTAAGCAAGCATCTCCAAGGAGGTGTGGACCCAGGATGATTGGGTATAAGCCGAAGTGCCCGAAGATGTTTGAACAGCCTACAAAGGATTCACCACTCCTTGCGAGGAGATGTATACCCAGGCCTATCGTCGGATTGTTACTCAAAACCTCTGGCCAGAGTATATCATGTTTAGAGTGCGAGTCTCTTAAATACATGAGAGTAATTAGAAATCCAAAGGACGAGAAAGACACTACTTGGGCTAGGTGTGACGTAGTCAGCCTAGTGGGGACTGACACATATAGACCGTGTCCTGAACCAAGTGGGTTTAAGGTGGTGAAGGGAATGAGGCACGATTCATTAGAGCTGCTAAAGGGTTTCAGAATAATTTCTTCTGAGGTCAAACCGTTGATCTTTTGATTAATTGGGGATCATGATGTACTACTAGGTGCCACTCATGAT
This sequence comes from Boesenbergia rotunda, assembly GCA_024364735.1. Lineage (NCBI taxonomy): Eukaryota > Viridiplantae > Streptophyta > Magnoliopsida > Zingiberales > Zingiberaceae > Boesenbergia > Boesenbergia rotunda. The sequence continues at coordinate 286,368 of JAGFNQ010002225.1, forward strand.
CGTTCTATAATTTGTTGATTATGGACGGCCAACATAAATCGAAAGCCTATTTAGTCACACGCACTACGAGTAATCCGAGGGATTTAAAACGAGTTGAAAATTGGATTTTCCGATCAAGAGAAATAAGTCGAATCTGAGTTAATCAGAGGCGCAAAGGAAGCTAAAATTGGCTAAGTCTTTTGAAGGCTTATTGGGCGAATTAAATGAGTTTAATTCGCGATTGGTGGGGCTTGATTGGCCGGCCAAGGAGGGTGCCAAACCCCCTTGGTTTGGCCGGCCACATTAAAAGGAGAAACCAATTAATTTTGGTTTAATTAATAAAATAAATCTAGCGCAATTTATTTTATAAATTATGGATAAATAAATTTGTATAAAGAAATTTATATAAATAAATTTATAGAAATTTATTCTTTTATGGAAGTTAAAATAATCCATGAATTGGTTTATTTTAATTTTATAAAATCAATTATGAATTGATTTTTCCATAATAAGAAAGTTTATAAATTTCTTATAAAATTTATTCCATAATTTAAAGAGAAGAAGAATTTGTTTTATTATAAATTAGTTATAATAAGACTAGGCTTAACGGAATAAGTCATAAGAAATTTTATGAGATAAAATTCTTATGATAACTAATTCCGTTAATTCCGTTAAAGAGGAGACTTAGCGAGGGAGATGCTACTATATAAAGGAACCAAAGGCAAGCCCTTAATTCCAATTGAATTGTGGATTGATATAGAGCTCCCTCTCTCTCTCTCTTTTATTCTCTTCTCCTTTCCTTCTCCCCACCTAGGGCCGGCGCCCACCTTGAAGCATCTAGGGCCGGCGCACCCTCTTGAGGGCTAGGGCCGGCGCAACTCCTCCCATAGAAGGTAGTTGTCGTGAGCTAGCAAGAAGAAGGAGAAGCCAACCAAGAAGAAGAAGAAGCGGATCACATCTCCTTCCCTCTCGGAATTCGATTCCGTTTCTTGGTGGTTAGTTTCCCTTTCCTCTCTTGATCTTCTTTGTTGTGCCTATAGAGAATCTAGTAGTTCTCGTCGGCACAAAACTCGTGACTTTGCGAAGTCATCCCGAAGAGAACTCGGCGTGGACGCGAATAGAGGCGGAGCTTCCAAGGGACGCTACGGTTCGATCTCATCCCTTACTTCGAGTTACGAGAGGTACTTAGTAAATTAGTTTACTTTTCCGCAAAATTTTATTTTATGATTAAGTCAACACTTCATAAGGTTGCATGCTAGATACGTGGTTAAAATAATTTAGGAAATTATTTTATGCTAATTCTTCCGCTGCACGTAAAAATTTGAAATTTTACGAACCCGTATCCTTGTCGACATGCACCCGGTCCCAACACGGACTACACACCATCGGTCACAAGGTAGAAAACCGTGACCTAATAAGGTACGGTTTGTTAGTGATATGAGAGAAGTGTCCTAAGGCAATCGCCTTATGATGTAAACATTTATATTAATAAATGATAATTCACTATTTGAGTATACATATTTTGTGTATTTGATTGAGATCTTGAACTCATCTACTGAATGTCCGCAATACAATTCACAGCATAAGAGAATTTGTGATGGGATCACAACTAGTGACTATCTCTAAATGTGCAATTGTGAAGTATTAAAAATATCCCTAGTCGATGAATTGATAAATACGGACACTATCAATTCTGTTGAGACTAGCATGAGTTATTCTCTAATCAGCTGATTCTCACTGGCTGGTGACATTGGGATGTCCGGAGATAAACATGGATGCTAGTTAAGGGAACTAGTTCATTGGAGTAACTAGCTGTAAAACTTCATATGGTAATCTACATATAGATATGTCAATGAAGTTCTTACTGCAGCTTAAGTGCGATGTTCCTTTGACTTGCGGTGTTCAAGTCATCTTGGTCATGGAGACTTATACTTTAACATCTTAAGCAAGCATCTCCAAGGAGGTGTGGACCCAGGATGATTGGGTATAAGCCGAAGTGCCCGAAGATGTTTGAACAGCCTACAAAGGATTCACCACTCCTTGCGAGGAGATGTATACCTAGGCCTATCGTCGGATTGTTACTCAAAACCTCTGGCCAGAGTATATTATGTTTAGAGTGCGAGTCTCTTAAATACATGAGAGTAATTAGAAATCCAAAGGACGAGAAAGACACTACTTGGGCTAGGTGTGACGTAGTCAGCCTAGTGGGGACTGACACACATAGACCGTGTCCTGAACCAAATGGGTATAAGATGGTGAATGGAATGGGGCACGTTTCATTAGAGCTGCTGAAGGGTTTCAGAAATATTTCTAAGGTCAACCGTTGATCTTTCGATTAATTGGGGGTCATGATGTACTACTAGGTGCCACTCATGATCGTTCTATAATTAGTTGATTATAGACGGCCAACATAAATCGAAAGCCTATTTAGTCACACGCACTACGAGTAATCCGAGGGATTTAAAACGAGTTGAAAATTGAATTTTCCAACCAAGAGAAATAAGTCGAATCTGAATTAATCAGAGGCGCAATGGAAGCTTAAAATGGCTAAGTCTTTTGAAGTCTTATCGGGCGAATTAAATGAGTTTAATTCGCGAGGGATTGGGCTTGAAGTGGCCGGCCAAAGAGGGTGCCCACCCTCTTTGGTTTGGCCGGCCACAATAAAAGAGAGAACCAATTTATTTGGTTTATTTTATAAAATAAATCATGTGCGATTTGTTTTATAAATTATGGATAAATAAATTTGTATAAAGAAATTTATATAAAGAAATTTATAGAAATTTATTTTTTTTATGGAAATTAAAATGATCCATGGAATGGTTTATTTTAATTTTATAAAATCAATTATGAATTGATTTTTCCATAATAAGAAAATTTATAAATTTCTTGTAAAATTTATTCCATAATAAAAGGAGAGATGTATTTGTTTTATTATAAAATTAGTTATAATAAAACTTGGTTTAAACGGAATAATTCATAAAGAAAATTTATAGGATAAATTTCTTATGAAAAATTTCGTTAAAGGGGAGACTTGGCAAGGGAGAGGCTACTATATAAAGGAACCAAGGCTAGGCTTGATTTCCTTAATAGATTGATCAAGAGATTAACTCTCTAACTCTCTCTCTCTAACTCTCTCTCTCTCTCTAGGGCCGGCGCCCTTTCTCTCTCTAGGGCCGGCTCTCTCTCCTCCCCTTGGGCCGGCGCAAGCACCTAGGGTGCCCGTGAGTTTCCTCCACCAAGTTCGTGCCGAAGAAGAAGAAGAAGCGGATCGCGACTCCTTCCTTCCTTTCTCGGAATTTTGATTCCGTTACTTGGTGGTTAGTTTCCTTTCTTCTCTCTTGATCTTCTAGTTGTGCCTTTAGAGAATCTTGTAGTTCTCGTCGGCACAAAACTCGTGACTTTGCGAAGTCATCCCGAAGAGAACTCGGCGTGGACGCGAATAGAGGCGGAGCTTCCAAGGGACGCTACGGTTGGATCTCGTCCCTTTCTTCGAGTTACGCGAGGTACAAAGTAAATTAGTTTACTTTTCCGCAAGGTTTTAATTTATGATTATGTCCACACATCATAAGGTTGCATGCTAGATACGTGGTTAAAATAATTTGAGAAATTATTTTATGCTAATTCTTCCACTGCACGTAAAATTTAAAAAATTTACGAACCCGTATCCTTGTCAACATGCACCCGGTCCCAACATCCGCTTCTTCTTCTTCTTCGGCACGAACTTGGTGACTCCGGTTATTGGAAGATCGCCGCCCACACGACGTCCAAGAAGAGGTTGGATCATACAATAGAAGATCGCGAGGTAAATGAGAGGTATAACCTTTTGTTTTGGTTCCTTTCATTGATCTTGGTTCATTATCATATGCTATTTCATGTTGTTAATTAATTGTCATGGCCCCTGATGATAAACACAAAAACCGGCAATCCACTCATCATCTATTCCGCGGCTAATCAATTGGACGAGTTTGATTGCTAGGACAATATGTTTGTTTAAGCGGTCACTCAAATCAGTTTGCACGATGATGAGTCGGTCATGTGGGAAATTGTTTTCCATTCGGATTGAAAAATTTTAATCCGGGGACATGGAGAGGTTTCCCATGCCCGACCAGGAATCCAATAGTGGTGTGGGCTCTCTGGCAAAAATTAACCATCATGTTTGACTTTAATGTCCGATGGTGCTACTTTATATTGTTGGTGAAAAATGCATCAATGATGAACAGACATCCTCTAGTATTTCGATGTTTGACAATATACTAAAGTTAGTGATATGTTAGATAATATATTAAAGGGTGGTCAAAATGATCAACCAAAATGGACTTTATGTTTGGTAGGGCAAACCTAGGTTTGATCGGTTTAACAAAGGGTTAAGCCACATAGGATCTGATGTTTCGTAGAATAAATAAAACCTAGGGTTGGTCAGTTTGACCAAGAGATCGAACCAAACTGGACTTGAGGTTTGTGAGTATATTTAACTAAAGATTGGAGGAAGTCTAGTCATGATCATGATGACTAGCAAAGGAGTAATTGAGGTGAAAGAAACTCTGGTCAGTGAAGCTGGGTCCTAGCAAGGGAAGCTAGGTGAAAGAAATCCTAGTGAGTGAAGCTAGGTGAACTAAATCCTAGTGAGTGAAGCTGGGTTCTAGTGAGTGAAGTGTTGGGACCGGGTGCATGTTGACAAGGATACGGGTTCGTAATATTTTAAAATTTTACGTGCAGCGGAAGAATTAGCATAAAATAATTTCACAAATTATTTTAACCATGTATCTAGCATGCGACCTTATGATGTGTGGACGTAATCATAAATTAAAACATTGTGGAAAAGTAAACTAATTTACTTTGTACCTCGCGTAACTCGAAGAAAAGGGACGAGATCCAACCGTAGCGTCCCTTGGAAGCTTCGCCTCTATTCGCGTCCACGCAGAGTTCTCTTCGGGATGACTTCGCAAAGTCACGAGTTTTGTGCCGACGAGAACTACTAGATTCTCTAAAGGCACAACTAGAAGAACAAGAGAAAAGAATGGAAACTAACCAACAAGAAACGGAATCTAAATTCCGGGAAGAGAGGAGTTGCGATCCGCTTCTTCTTCTTCTTGTTTGGCTCCTTCTTGGTGATCCTTGCTCACGCCAACCCTTGGAAGGGTGAGGTTGCGCCGGCCCTAGGTTGGACAAGGGGCGCCGGCCCTAAGAGTGGCAAGGGGCGCCGGCCCTAGGAAGGAAGGAGAAGGAGAAGAGAATAAGAGAGAGAGAGGGAGAGAATTAATCTCTTGATTACTCTATTGATTGGAATTCAAGGCTTGCCTTTGGTTCCTTTATATAGTAGCCTCTCCCTTGCCAAGTCTCTCTTTTAACGGAATTAACGGAATTAGTTTTCATAAGAAATTTATCTTATAAATTCTCTTATGAATTATTCCGTTTAAACCAAGTTTTATTATAACTAACTTTATAATAAAACAAATTCATCTCTCCTTTAATTATGGAATAAATTTTACAAGAAATTTATAAACTTTCTTTTTATGAAAAAATCAATTCATAATTGATTTTATAAAATTAAAATAAACCATTCCATGGATCATTTTAATTTCCATAAAAGAATAAATTTCTATAAATTTATTTATATAAATTTCTCTACACAAATTTATTTATCCATAATTTATAAAACAAATCGCGCTAGATTTATTTTATTAATTAAACCAAATAAATTGGTTTCTTCCCCTTGTTGTGGCCAGCCAAACCAAAGGGATTTAGCACCCTCTTTGGCCGGCCAAACCAAACCGAACCGATCGCGAATTAAACTCATTTAATTCGCCCGATAAGCCTTCAAAAGACTTAGCCATTTTATGTTTCCGTTGCGCCTCTGATTATCTCAGATTCGACTTATTTCTCTTGATCGGAAAATCCAATTTTCAACTCGTTTTAAATCCCTCAGATTACTCGTAGTGCGTGTGACTAAATAGGCTTTCGATTTATGTTGGCCGTCTATAATCAACTAATTATAGAACGATCATGAGTGGCACCTAGTAGTACATCATGACCCCCAATTAATCGAAAGATCAATGGTTTGACCTCAGAAGTAATTCTGAAACCCTTCAGCAGCTCTAATGAATCGTGCCCCATTCCCTTCACCATCTTATACCCACTTGGTTCAGGACACGGTCTATTTGTGTCAGTCCCCACTAGGCTGACTACGTCACACTTAGCCCAAGTAGTGTCTTTCTCGTCCTTTAGATTTCTAATTACTCTAATGTATTTAAGAGACTCGCACTCTAAACATGATATGCTCTGGCCAGAGGCTTTGAGTAACAATCCGACGATAGGCCTGGGTATACATCTCATCGCAAGGAGTGGTGAATCCTTTGTAGGCTGTTCAAACATCTTCGGGCACTTCGGCTTATACCCAATCATCCTGGGTCCACACCTCCTTGGAGATGCTTGCTTAAGATGTTAAAGTATAAGTCTCTATGACCAAGATGACTTGAACACCGCAAGTCAAAGGAACATCGCACTTAAGCTGCAGTAAGAACTTCACTGACATATCTATATAGATTACCATATGAAGTTTTACAGCTAGTCACTCCAATGAACTAGTTCCCTTAACTAGCATCCATGTTTATCTCCGGACATCCCAATGTCACCAGCCAGTGAGAATCAGCTGATTAGAGAATAACCCATGCTAGTCTCAACAGAATTGATAGTGTCCGTTTTTATCAATTCATCGACTAGGGATATTTTCAATACTTCACAATTGCACATTTAGAGATAATCACAAGTTGTGATCCCATCACAAATTCTCTTATGCTGTGAATTGTATTGCGGACATTCAGTAGATGAGTTTAAGATCCCAATCAAATACACAAACATGTATACTCAAATAGTGAATTATCATTTATTAAAATAAATGTTTACAACCATAAGGCGATTGCCTTAGGGCACTTCTCTCATATCACTAACAAACTCCCACTTGGCCTAATGCCAATCGCTACGGTATCCAATACCACAGGCTCTAACATGACCCTCAAACTTGCTCTGAGGCAAGGCCTTAGTTAAAGGATCCGCTAAATTCCTTTCAGTGGGAATTTTCTCAATTTGTATATCATTCCTACTTATAATCTCTCTGATCAGATGATAGCGGCGAAGCACGTGTTTGGATCGCTGATGAGACCTTGGTTCCTTTGCTTGTGCAATAGCTCCATTGTTGTCGCAATAAATCGGTATTGCTTCATCAATGGTTGGAACCTCACCAAGTTTTGAGACAAACTTCTTGATCTAGACTGCTTCCGTGGTAGAATCCGCTACGGTGTCTTGTTTGGACCTCTTCCAACTTATTGCGCCTCCATTCAAAGTAAATACGTATCCAGACTGAGATTTGGAGTCATCCTTATCTATCTGGAAACTGGCATCTATATACCCACGTATTACCATATCTCCTTCTCCATATATTAGGAACACATCCTTAGTTCTTCTTAAGTACTTAAGGATTGTCTTGACAGCCGCCCAATGATCCATTCCTGGATCCGACTGGTATCTGCTTGTGATGCTCAGAGCATACGATACATCGGGCCTTGTACATAACATAGCATACATGATAGATCCTATCGCGGATGCATAAGGAATCTTATTCATGCAAATCCATCTTATTCATGCAAATCCTCTCGTCTTCTGTGCGCGGACACATAGACTTTGAAAGGTTGATCCCATGCCTGATGGGAAGGTAACCTTTCTTGGATTCCGACATACTAAACCTTTTTAGCACTCGGTCTATATATGTAGACTGCGAAAGACCAAGCAACCGTTTTGATCTATCTCTATAGATTCTAATCCCAAGGATATAGGTTGCTTCTCCCAGGTCTTTCATGGAGAAAGTTTTGGACAACTAAATTTTAACTGTCTGTAAAACTGATATATCGTTTCCTATAAGTAATATGTCATCGACATATAATACTAGGAATACGACTGTACTCCCACTAACCTTCTTGTACACACAAGGTTCGTCAGGATTTTATGAGAAATCAAACTCTTTGATTGTCTCATCAAAACGGATGTTCCAGCTCCTAGATGCTTGCTTCAGTCCATATATGGATCGTCGAAGCTTGCATACTTTGGTTTTATCAACCGATGTGAAACCTTCAGGTTGTATCATGTATACATCCTCAAGCAGGTTTCCATTAAGGAAAGCTGTTTTCACATCCATTTGCCATATCTCATAATCATAACGAGCTGCTATGGCCAGGAGCATCCGAATGGATTTAAGCATAATTACCTTCCATGTCGGTTTTCTTCTTGAAAACCCACTTGCACCCTATGGGCATAATCCCTTCAGGTGGGTTAACCAAGTCCCATACTTGATTTTCGTACATGGAATCCATTTTCGACTTCATGGCTTCAAGTCATTTGTCCCTTTCTGAACATTTCAGAACATCTTCATAACTGATAGGTTCGTCATCGCTTATGAGTAACACGTCCTTCGATTCGCTTATGAGAAATCCGTATCTCTCTGGAATATTACGTGTCCTATCAGATCTACGAAGAGGTGTTGTTGTTTTAGGTTCAACTGATAGCTCATCATTATGAGTTATTGGTTGTGGGTCTAGACTAGGTGTCTCTGTAATGTCTATTGGAGTTTCTTGAACTTCATCAAGTTCAATGCCACTCCCACTGTTTTCTTGTAAAAGAAATTCTCTTTCCAGAAATACAGCATGCCTTGAAATAAACACCTTTTGTTCCAAGGGATGATAGAATTGGTAACCCTTCGTTTCCTTAGGGTATCCAATAAATAGACATTTATCAGACTTAGCATCCAATTTGTCTGATACAGTCTGCTTCACATAAGCGGGACAACCCCATATCTTAAGGTGAGTTAAGTGGGGGTTCTTACTATTCCATGTCTCATATGGAGTAGTAGAGACTACCTTGGTCGGGACTCTGTTTAGCAAGTAAACAGCTATCTTAAGTGCATAGCCCCAAAAGGATTTGGAAGAGTTGCATGATTCATCATCGACCTAACCATGTCCATTAAGGTTCAGTTGCGCCTCTCAGATACACCATTATGCTGTGGTGTATATGGCGGAGTCCATTAGGACAATATCCCATTGTCCCTAAGATAATCTTGAAACTCTTGACTTAAGTATTCACCACCTCGATCGGATCGAAGTATCTTAATACTTTTGCCAAGCTGTTTCTCTACTTCATTTCTAAACTCTTTGACTTTCTCAAAAGCTTCAGATATGTGTTTCATCAAGAACACATACCCGAATCGTGAGTGATCATCGATAAAGGTGATGAAGTAGCTATAGCCTCCTTGTGCAAGAGTTGACATTGGTCCACATACATCAGTATGTATTAGACCAAGCAATTCTCCCACTGGATTACCTTTTCCAGAAAAGGGTAATTTGGTCATCTTGCCTTTTAAGTATGATTTGCATGTATCAAATGAACCGGGTTCAAATGATTCCAGAATTCCACATCGGTGTAATTCGGTCATGCGTTTCTTACTTACATGGCCAAGACGGCAATGCTAAGTGTAGGAGTCTATTCGATTATCTATTCGATTATCATATCTGTCTGTAAACTGTTTTACGCACATATAGAATTGCCCGCAGTAAACGGTCAACGACCGTGGGCCTTGGAGTAGGAGGCGACCGCGACTCCGAACCAAGTAAAAGATCTTGTGTTCGCATTTTGTGTTTAATTCTTCCGCTGCGTAATTTCTCTAACTCTAATCCGAACGATTTACGATATTCACCCCCCCTCTATCATTTCTCTCGATCCAACAAGTGGTATCAGAGCGGGGAAGCTCAAATTTGGTGCAACCACCAGTTTGAGAATTTTTCAGATTTTTTCTTAAATTACTTTTCTTTTACTTTTTCGAAGTTTTCTCGTTAATCGAGGTTGGTGCAACACCCCTCGATAATTATTTCTCTTTATCCCGCACTACTAATCCAAGACCAAGTCTTGGGATATTTTCTTTCCTTTAGTTTACTTTTCAGATAAAATGGCCATGCAAGAAGGCTTCAGCACCGCAAACCACCTCTCTTCAGTGGGGAGGACTTCTCCTACTGGAAGAGTAGAATGGGGGTCCACCTGAAAACTCAGGTGGACATGTGGATAATCATCCAGTCCGGACTGGAGATTCCAAAGAACGCTGAAGGAGTACCTCAAACCTACACAGAGTGGGACACCGCTCTGAAACGGAAGATTGAGGCTGATGCAAAGGCGACCCAGACCCTCCAATGCGGCTTAACAAAAGAGGAGCTGAACAGGGTGGGTCCATTCAACAGTGCCAAGGCGCTGTGGGGGAAACTGATCGAGCTGCACAAAGGAACTTCAGACACTCGAATCAGCAAAAGAGATCTCCTTCTGAACAAGCTGTACACGATCAAGATGAACGACAACGAAACAACAGCTCAACTCCACGCCCGAATTCAGGAACTAATGAACGGACTACACATCATCGGTCACAAGGTAGAAAACCGTGACCTAATAAGGTGCGCTTTAAATGCTTTCCCGAGAAACACCTTGTGGGCATCTATGGTAGATGCATACAAGGTTTCAAGGGACTTGTCAAAAATTAAATTAGATGAACTATTTTCTGAACTCGAATTACATGAACAGACTAACTACAATCTGGCCGAGAAAGGTATTGCCTTTGTTGCAGGTAAAACTGGAAGGACAACCAAGAAGAAGCCTCAACCTGCACCCGAGTCTGATTCAGACTCAGACTCAGAAGACGAAGAAGGAGATCGACCTAAGCTGGTCCGACTGGCCTGGGACTACTACAAGGAATTGAAGAACCAAACCAACAGAAGAAAAGCCAGCCGAAGAAAGGATGAACCAGCTGAACCCTCAAATGAAAAGAACAAGCCCAACGTGACCTGTTACGAGTGCAAGAAGAAGGGCCACTACAAAACCGAATGCCCCAACCTGAAGGAAACAAAGAAGACGAGGAAGAAGAAGGCACTCCAAGCAACGTGGGACGAGTCCTCCTCCTCCGAAGAAGAAGAGGTCCCACAGTCGAACCTGCTTGCTCTAACCGCCTCAGAAGAAATCGAGACCGAGTCAGAATCGGAACAGGACGACGGCAAACTGACATTTTGAGAGGACGACGAAATCAAGGTAAGTGGTTTTTCTAGAAGTCAGTTAAATGAGTTAATTTCTTATCTTTCTCGAGAATTGGCAAAAGCTAAACTCCAAGTCGAATCCCTCCGACAGGAAGTAAAACTCCTGAAAGAGGGAGCTGACTCTAGATCTTTAATCGAGAAGGTTCAAGAAGGAACCTCTAATCAAGTTGAAAAACTTGAGAAAGAGAACTCCTCCCTGAAAACTCAAGTTAAGGACCTTAGATCAGCTTTAGAACGATTCACCTCTGGTTCCAAGGGTCTTGACATGATTCTTGGAAAACAGAAGTCGGTTCTAAATCGATCCGGACTAGGCTATACAACCAAATCTAGACAAAGATCCTACTATGCTGTACTGAACCAGTCCAGACCTAAAGTTCAGGCATGGGTACCCAAACTGTACCTGAACAAACAAACTGGATCAAATCAGTATTGGATCCCCAAGGACAAGATTCACATCTTGCCGAACCATCATCGTGGCTTTAGTCCAGGGGGAGCCAAATTAAAAACAATATTTATTGTTAGATAAAATTCAATTCTTGTTTGCAATTTGCATGATTGCTTGTTTATTTAATTTCTGTAACTTACCATGTTTAGATTTAGGAATGGTTAGTTTAAGGACTGAACCAACTTAACTGAAATTTGAACAACATAGTATTGGGTGGCGGTGAGATGATAGTACGTTAGGGAAGCCAATTCTAATAAGGTCAAGTATACTCTACTTGGTCTTTTTAGACTGGTGAAACTAGCCGAAGCTACCGATCTAAGACCCAAACTAGTTAGACCAGAATTTTTCAAGGACTAATTTTGAAAATGAAATTTCATTGAAAAACTTTGTCAAGGAAAGGGTTGATGATCCAATAAGGCTACGGCCAAAGAAGGCTTAGTGCCTCGCCAAGACCTGGAAGCTAATTTTTGAAATTCAAATTCAAACTATTCTTTGTCAATTCGAATCTAACACAAATTTTCAGTTGATTGTAGATTCAAACATTTTTTTCAAATCAACTGTTTTCAAAATTAAATTAAGTTTTTCATAATTTTTCAAAATTAATTCTAACTACCAAAACCTGTCTCACAAGACCTGTAAGGCTAACGTGATTGATAACCCTAGATTTGGGTGAGACAGACTAGGCTGTGAAAATCAATTTAGGCTATTCCTGATTCTAATTGGATCCAAATCAACAAAACCCTTTATGTGTAGGAACATAAAGATTTGGACCAATGGATGTTGGATAGCGGTTGCTCCAGACACATGACTGGAGATAAATTGAAATTCACCAAACTCAAGTTCAAGAACCTAGGCTCAGTGGCATTTGGCAACAATGCTACACTCAAGGTAATTGGGTCAGGTAATATTGAACTTAAATCTGACTTTGTCATTAAGAAAGTGCTTTTGGTTGAAAATTTCAACTTTAACTTGCTTAGCATAAGTCAGTTGTGTGATTCTGATTATGTAGTTACCTTCAACAATTCTAACTGCCTGATTAGAAACCTGCAAGACTCGGAAATCATACTTAAGGGCACTAGGAAAAATAATGTTTACATTATAAACCTACCCCTAGTACCTAAATGTATGTTATCTCAGTTAGAACAATCAAACCTCTGGCATAGGAGACTAGGTCACACAAATCTGAGAATTATTTCAAAAATTACCTAACTTGGCTTAATTAAAGGTATCCCCAAAATTAAAAATCATGAAAACTTAATAAGTGAATCATGTAATCAAGGCAAACAAACAAGGTCTAATCATAAATTAATCCAATCTGATCTAACTCAAACCACACTTGAGCTCCTTCACCTTGACCTATTTGATTCACATGGAGCCAAATCACTAAGCGGGAACCGATACTGCTTAGTAATAGTTGATGATTACTCTAGGTTTACCTGGGTTAGGTTTCTAAAGACCAAAGATGAAACCCTAAACCTATTTAATGAATTCTGTAAGTTAATTGAAAATCAAAATGATACTAAAATCAAAAGACTTAGGAGTGACCACGGGGGAGAATTTAAAAATCAACGGTTCGAGGAATTCTGTAAGGTAAATGGGTATATACATGAATTTTTCGTGTCCTAGAACCCCCCAGTAAAATGGCATAGTCGAAAGGAGAAATAGAACCCTACAGGAAGCCGCTAGGGCTATGCTCAATGAATTCAATTTTGCTAACCAATATTGGGCAGAAGCAATTAGTACGGCTTGCTACATCCAAAATAGGGTCCTGATTAACAAGCGACACAACAAAACACCCTATGAATTATACTACCATAGACTTCCAAATCTACACTACCTAAGAGTCTTTGGATGCAAAGTCCATATTCTAAATACCAAAGACTATCTAGGAAAATTCCAGTCTAAGTCAACCCCAGACATCTTCCTAGGATATTCAACCTCAAGTAGAGCCTATAGGGTTTACAACAAACAAACTAAGAAAATTGAAGAAACAACAAACCTAATATTTGATGAAGAAATCAACTCAACATTTGATAATCCAGTCCTAACTTCATCAAATGCTGATCAAGAAGATAATGAACAAACTGTTGAACCTTTAATTGAACCATTGAATGAACTAACTATTGAACCAACTTCTGAGTCAATTGAACCAAATATTGAACCAAACATTGAACCAAATAGTGAACCAAATCAACCAGCCGGACCTGAGGCTGAACCAAGTTCAAGAAAAACCAAGAAACCTAGACTTAGTCACCCAACTGATCAAATTGTGGGTGATCCAATATTAGGAGTCAGAACTAGGTCTTCCTATAGAAACCTTAGTCAAATAGCCATGATTTCAAAAATTGAACCTAAGACTATAGAGGAAGCCCTACCTGATCCTGATTGGATCATAGCTATGCAAGAAGAGTTAGCCCAATTCGAAAGAAACCAAGTCTGGGAATTAGTACCTAAACCTGAGGGCAAATTTGTCATTGACACTAAGTAGGTTTTTAGGAATAAGTTAAATGATCAAGGAGAAATAGTCAGAAATAAAGTCCGCTTAGTAGCGAAAGGATTCAGTCAAGTAGAAGGGTTAGATTATGACGAAACCTATGCCCCAGTAGTTAGACTTGAGTCCATTAGGATGTTATTAGCCTTTGCATCCCATAAAGGATTCAAACTATACCAAATGGATGTAAAATCAGCCTTTCTAAATGGATTCATTAAGGAAGAAGTCTATGTAGGACAACCCCTGGTTTTGAAGACTTAGAAAGACCTGACCATGTTTACAAACTTACCAAAACACTTTATGGACTAAAACAAGCTCCTAGGGCCTGGTATGAACGCTTATCAACTTACTTAATTTCTAAAGAATTTAAACAAGGATAAATTGACTCCACCCTATTCATTAAAACCTTAGGAAAAGAAATCTTTATTGCCCAAATCTACGTCGATGACATAATTTTTGGTTCCACCAACTCTAATTTTTTAAAAGAATTCGTAAAAATAATGAAAAATGAGTTTGAAATGAGTCTAGTTGGTGAGCTCAACTTTTTCCTAGGGTTACAAATCAAACAAACTAGGGATGGAAACTATGTCCATCAATCCAAATATGCAAAAGAGTTAATAAAGAAATTTAAAATGGATAACTCTAAAAACATAAGTACCCCCATGGCCAAAAATGTAAAAATAGATAGTGACCCTGATGGTAAACCAGTAGACCCTAAACTCTATAGAAGTATGATAGGAAGTCTACTATACCTTACAGTAAGTAGACTTGATATCCTTTTTGCTGTAGAGATGTGTGCTAGATACCAAACCTGTGCTAAGGAGATGCACTTAGCAGCCCTAAAAAGAATACTAAGATATGTTAAGAGCACCCTAAATGTAGGGATTTGGTATCCTAGGACCTCAACCTTCGACTTGTCAGGATACTCGGATTCGGATTACGCTGGTTGTAAATTAGATAGAAAGAGCATAAGTGGAAGCTGCCAACTGTTAGGAAATAGTCTAGTAAGTTGGTGCAGCAGAAAATAACACTGTGTAGCTCTATCCACAACTGAAGCTGAGTATGTTGCCTTAGGAGAGTGTGTAGCATAACTTTTATGGATGATGCACACTCTTAGGGACTTCCAGCTCAACTATACCCAAACTCAGGTTTTCATTGACAACATAAGCTCGATTAATCTAACTAAGAACCCAATCCAACATTCCAGAACTAAACACATAGAAGTGAAACACCACTTTGTAAGAGACCATGTAGCAAGAGGTGAAATAGTCCTTAAGCATGTAGACTCTAAATCCAACTTAGCTGACATATTCACTAAACCCCTACCTGAGTCTGAGTTCAGCTCACTAAGAAGGCAGTTAGGATTATGCTTGGTAGAATAGGTTTACTCTACTTTTGGTTTTCTTACTGCTTTATTTGATTTGAAAAATCAACTTTTAAAAGAATTTTTAAAACTACTTTATTTGATTTGAAAAATCAACTTTTAAAATTCTAAAACCTATTTTCAAAATCAACTTTTACTTAGTTGGGAATTTTTTTAATTGTTTTTTGACTTAGTTTTATTTTAAAACTACCCCCTTCAAAACTAGGGCTTTTTCGCAAATGGACTTAGCCTAGACCCTAACCCTAGAAATGCATGCACCTATAGATCTAGAAGCCAGCATCTCACAAGCACCTTATGGTACTGTTGATTGATAACCTAGACTGGGTTGAGATGCTTAGGTCTTTGCCTTAATTTAAGATGTAGATCAGTGCATCTGCAGTAATTGGGGCACTAAATACAACTTAAACAGTAATCAAGTTAAGTGTCAAGTTTAGACAATCTAACTTGAACAGAACACTTAACTCGACTAAATCTAGCAAAAACTACTGTTTATAACAGTTAGTAAGTAGTTAAATGGGTTAGACAGGACCCTAAAAAAGAAAATTAAAATTGATTTGGTTTAGTTCATATCCTGTATTGGTTCAGTACAGCAAATTATGCAGTTTATTTTTTTTTGCTATTATACAACCTTTTTTGTTACATTTCTTTATTTTTGATATATGGCAAAGGGGGAGAGGTAGGAAAGGAGAGAAGGCATTAAATTTTTTTTCAAAAATTCAAAACCTTATCCTTTATTCAAAAAGTACTTAATCTATCTGTTATTCAAAAAGTACTTAATCTATCTGTTTTTCAAAAGCACTTAATATATATTTTTAAAAAAGCACTAAGATTTTATTCAAAGTTTTTAAATTAAACTTACATTGTTTTTTAAAATATTTTTAACTTAAGTTTTCAAAATTTTCCTAAGTACTTAAAACTTAAGTTTTCAAAAATCTTTTAAGTACTTAAAACTTAAGTTTTCAAAATCTTCTTAGTACTTAAACTTAAGTTTTCAAAATTTTCCTAAGCATTTAACTTAAGTTGTCAAAATTATCCTATAAGTATACATTTTCCAAAGTGCACAACCAAAATTATTTTGGAAAATATGTCTTTAAAGGTTCTATTGAAAATTGTTCTAAGTAAAATTAAATCCATCTTTAGACTTAGAATTTATTTTCAAAACCCCATGAACTTTTGAAAAATCTAGGGGGAGATGCCTTCCAGGGGGAGGAAACAAAATTTCGTTTCATATGTTCTGATTAACTTAACTTTTTGAACCAGGGTTGCCATAAATCAAAAAGGGGGAGATTGTTGGTGCAGAAAGCACCCAAGTCGAACCTGTGTTTTGATAAATGGCAAAGAGTTCAAAAGTTAAGTCTTATTTGTTATCTAACATGCTGCTTGAGTGTGCAGATTGAAGTCCTAGCAAGGGAATGCTAGGCACCTAGCAAAGGATTGCTAGGCACTGAAACCCTAAGTCCTGGCGAAGGACAGTTGGGCACCTGGCGAAGGGCTGCTAGGATACGAAGACCTAGCGAAGGACTGCTGGGCACCTGGCGAAGGACTGCCATGATCCAAAAGACCTAGCGAAGGACTGCTAGGCACCTGGCGAAGGACTTCTAGGATCCAAAGACCCAGCGAAGGACTGCTAGGCACCGGGCGAAGGACAGCCTGGGATCCAAGACCTAGCGAAGGACTTCTAGGCACCCGGCGAAGGACTGCCAGGATCCGAAGACCTGGCGAAGGACTGCTAGGTACCGGACGAAGGACAGCCTGGTATCCAAGACCTGGCAACGGACCGCTAGGCAAAAGTCCAATCGGAGGAGCCGGTTGGCAACAAGTAAATTCTCCCGAGAGGAGTAGGTGAGGACGCGTTCCCTGTCGAGGGAACAGTAGGCGTCGGTTCGACCTAGGGCTCCATTTTGGAGACCCAAAGTCAGAACCAAGACAGCTAAGGCTGTATAAAACTAATACATTATTACTCTGTGTTGTTTTGGACTAACCCTAGATGCAGAACCGAAGGAACGAGTGTCTGCAGCTCAGAAAGCCTCAAAGGAGTGAGGCAGAAGCTGAGTAGGGCGCCCTCAGTGTCCCGGGCGCCCCCAAGGTGAATACAAAACAAGAAGAGCAAAAGTACGCTTCGAAAGCTAAGTGGGCGGGGCGCCCCCCCTGCTCCAGGGCGCCCCCGTGCTCCCGGGCGCCCCCAGTGCCCAGGGTGCCCCGCACCCAAGCCACCGAAGCGGATAACCCTGATCCAGCCGAGAAGCTCGCTGAAAAGGTCAACTAGGACGCCGCTAGCGTCCAGGGCACCCCCAGAGTCAACCTCAGCCCTATTCGAGAGGGATAAGGGCTGACCGAGAGAATCGCGGATCGGCTGACACGTGGGGGGGGGGGGCGCCCCCGACGTCTAGGGTGCCCCGAAGTGCTATAAATAGCACCCAACACCAAGGCTTCTCAACAATCACTTCTTCCAACTCACTCACGCTCTTCTACTCCCGTGCTCTGCTCCGAAAACCTCCCGACTCGAGATACAAACGTCGATGACGTCCCTCTGCTCCGAAAATGCAATCTATACCGGACGTCGGTAACAAAGAGCTGTTTGTTTTGTTTACTATACTACAATTATCATATCTGTCTGTAAACTGTTTTGCGCACATATAGAATTGCCCGCAGTAAACGGTCAACGACCGTGGGCCTTGGAGTAGGAGCCGACCGCGACTCCGAACCAAGTAAAAGATCTTGTGTTCGCGTTTTGTGTTTAATTTTTCCGCTGCGTAATTTCTCTAACTCTCATCCGAACGATTTACGATATTCACCCCCCCTCCATCGTTTCTCTCGATCCAACACAGTTATCTAAGTAAGGTCACAATTGGAATAATACTCTGGATTTTCGAAATCAACAAGATTATGAATCAAATTTTCTAGCATATTGACCTTATGTTTCAGGGTTTCATTTTCTTGTTTCAATTTTCTGAGATTTGTCTTAACTAATTTATATGAATCAATCACATTATTCAAGGTAAATACTGAATTTTCAAATACTGTAAATTTACCTTTGTCGATTGTTTGTCCAGCATTCTTGGGATCTCTTTTTATTGTAGACGGTGAAGGCCCACTCTTACAAGTGGGACACTGGTCTTGATAATGCCCTCTCTTCCTGCATTTATAACATACTATATGACTGTTAGATTTTAAATCTACAATGTTACCTTTTGATTTCTTTTTGGAGGTCTCCCCCTTGATTTTAGCCATCTTTCTTTTGTTTGATTGTTTCTTCAGCATTTTGTAGTGATCGCGAGCCAACCGGACTAGTTTCCGATGATCCCCTTCTTCGTCGTCAGATTCTGAGTCGGACTCAAGTACTGGTTGAGGCCTCTTTTGCAGTTCTCTTGGAGTTTTTCCTACAATGAAAACTATATTTTCCTCGACCATTGCAGTATCAGCTTAATTATTTAACCTTAATTCAGAAAACGATTCAAAATTAGTTACCGATTTTGTCTCGGAAAACTCGTCTTATGACTCTGGTTCGATTTCGGCGTCGGGTGTCGAGTTTGTCTCAGCTACTTGTGCTCGAGCTGAGAATGCAAAATAATTTGCCTGATCTTCTTCTTTATCATCCGAATCCTTCGATGAGTCGGACATCGCACCTTCTAAGATCTCAATATCGGAGCTCTCTTTGTGTAGTTTGATTAGCTTTTCCCACATCTCTTTGGCAC
Source organism: Boesenbergia rotunda (assembly GCA_024364735.1). Taxonomy (NCBI): domain Eukaryota; kingdom Viridiplantae; phylum Streptophyta; class Magnoliopsida; order Zingiberales; family Zingiberaceae; genus Boesenbergia; species Boesenbergia rotunda. The sequence continues at coordinate 305,476 of JAGFNQ010002225.1, forward strand.
AGTTGAAGGATCCGACCCGCTTCAATTCTTCTTTGGTCAGGCCACATTATATGATTACTATTGCCTTAGCATCAGTCTCGATCTTCCTCAGAGTTGGTTCGTCCAATTTGTCCCACGCAATTGATAGTTCATCTTTAGTAGGGAGGGAGAACCACCCTGTTTGAATGATCATCCATATTTCTATATGGGCCTTCAGATGGAGTTCCATTTGACTTCTCCAAAAATCAAAATTCTTCCTGGAGAATAGCGGTGGACGAGTACTGTTCCACTCTTGGTTGACCATTTAGTTTAAACCTCGTACACAAAAGAAATAACAAAAATGTACCAAGACTTGGTCTTGGATTAGTAGTGCGGGAGAAGGAAAAAAAACTAGCTCAAAAGGTGTTGCACGAATTTTGAGATAAAATAATAAAATAATAAAAAATTTATGACAAATTTTTGAAAATGTTGGCTTTATCAATTCTGATTAATGGTGAAAAAACTAAAAATTCAATGTTAAAAAAAATTTGCTCGAATTAAAGTAGCACGAATTTCGATAAAAATATTTTTAAAATATTTATGACAAAATTTTTAAAAAATTGATCATTATATCGATTCTGACTTATGGTAAAAAAATAAGAATTCAAAATTAAAAAATGCGTAAGAATATTTTAAACCCACGTACAAATATTATTTATTTGAAATAAAAAGCGAACAATCCGAAAAAAAATTCTCAAACTGGTGGTTGCACCAAGTTTGAGCCACCCGCTCTGATACCACTTGTTGGATCGGAGTAAATCGATAGAGGGGGGGGGGGTAAATATCGATCGAAAATTTTCGGACAGTAAAGAGAAATACGCTGCGGAAATAGTAAAGCAAAGTTGCTAACACGATTTGTTTTACTTGGTTCGGAGTCACGGTCGGCTCCTACTCCAAGGCCCACGGTCCTTGACCGTTTACGTTAGGCAATTCTATATTCGTAGAAATGATTACAGTTTCGAGTACAGATATAGAATCGAAAAAAGTAGTTACAACACTTAAGAAAATTAACGGTTTTACTAACGACCGAAGTGGATGGAATTTCGGAGCAGCGGGTTATCGAAAAATCGAAAACCCTCCTTCACAGAGAACCACATACCAATATCTGTCTTCAGGTAGTATTTCATCCGTGATCTCCAATATTGGAAATCGGCTCCATTGAAAAATGGAGGTCTGTTGGTGCTGAATCCTTCCCTTATAGCCATTCTTGTTATGCTCTCGGGTGTTAGACCTTTGGAAAGAGCCCCAGGCTCTGATACCACTTGTTGGACCTTGGATGGCTAGAGAGGGGGGTGTGAATAGCCAGACACTTAAACTTCTCGCTTCTTTGAAGTCTTTCTGCACTTGAAATTAGTAGCGGAAACAAAACAACAGAAAGACAGAAACAAACAGAAACACAACCAAATAGAATTGACTCAAAGATTTACAAGGTTCGGGGATAACTTGCCCCTACTCCTTGGCGTGCCCGTGAGGTGGGCGATCCCTTGATCGTCGGCAGATCAAGCCCCAGAAATCCAGATAGAATAGAACTCCTTCTCGGTGGAGTAACCTCTCCACAACAGTCTCAAGAATGATATCAGATTAAGCACACAAAGACTCGAGAAGACTTATAGAGCGCTAGGACAGAAAGCACAAAGAAGAGAACACTTCACCGAGCTCAACCCAACACAACTATCACGCAACTCTTCGTGTTTGCTTACTGATCAACTCGCAAAGCTCTCAACTAATTCAAAGTTCTCAAAGTTCTGCCTCTCTTCTTCGATAGCCATCTCTTAAAGCTCTGTTCATCGCCAGATCATCCCAGGCGCGTCTGCAGCTCACCAGGCGCGTCTGCAGCTCACCAGGCGCGTCTGCAGGTCACTAGGCGCGTCTGCAACAAGCTCCGTCACCAACCCACTCACCTCTACTAGGCTCAGTCCACTGAAACCTCTTCAGCCGAGCCTTAAGTCAGTCGCCAGCTTCGCCAGACAGTTGTTAGCCCGCACCAGAAGCCGTTGAATCCTGCGAATGGAAAACAAACAAACCTGACCAAAGTGAAAGTCGCCAATTGACCCTCCTTCTTGGTTTGTTTCATCCTTGTATTACCTGCACACTCATCAGAGGCTTAGCACAGCAAATCAAAATGAAATCAGCAGGGTAACAACATGTATCAGAAGCGATCAGAGTGAAATCAGAAGTCTGACAACGATTCAAATTAAAGTTATCAGACACTGATCGGTTAGTCGGACCGATCAGTTACCCCTCTGACCGATCAGGTCACCTCCTAATCGATCCAGAAAGGATCTGATCGGTCACCCTGACCGATCAGACATTGGGGATCGGTCACCAGACCGATCCTCAAACAAAGAACATTCTGTGTGAATTCCAGCAAGGCATTGATCGATTAGAGTGACCGATCAGTGATGGGCCTGATCGACCCAGTGACTCTGTGATTGGTCACACTGACCGATCAGGGATCGAGGATTGGTCACCAGACCGATCCACCAGCTCGCTGGAATTTTCGCCAACTCCCATAGCTCCCTAACCTGATCGGTCACTTGACCGATCAAGTTAGGGCCTGATCGGTCATAGTGACCGATTAGGTCACTCCCTGACCGATCAGGAGCCATCCTGATCGGTCAGGATGTCCCTGATCGGTCAGACAAACCGATCAGGGTTTCTTACAGAAACCTTCTGATCTCTCTCTGATCGTTCACCAGAACGATCAGAGACCATACAGAATGTTTCTGTTCTCTTTCTGATCGTTCACCAGAACGATCAGACTCCCTGGATCGGTCACCAGACCGATCTATTAACAAGGGAGCTCGTGCCAACTCCTGACCGGACTCCAGACCGATCCAGCCACTTGGCTAATTCATGCTCAGTCCCTCGGACCAAGACTTCATGCCCAGCTTCACTCACCGTGACTTTGTTCAACCTAGCTTCCCTCGCTAGGACCTGGCTTTACTCACCAGGGTTTCCTTCACCTAGCTTCACTCGCTAGGACCGGGCTTCACTCACCGGGGTTTCCTTCCACCTAGCTTCACTCACTAGGACCCGACTTTACTCACCAGGGATTCCGTCACCCGGCTTCACTCACCAGGACCCGGCTTCACTCACCGAGGTTTCCATCACCCGACTTCACTCACCGGGACCCGGCTTCACTCACCGGGGTTTCCATCACCCGACTTCACTCACCGGGACCCAGCTTCACTCACCGGGGCTTCCATCACCCGGCTTCACTCACCGGGGTTTCCGTCACCCGGCTTCACTCACCGGGACCCGTGCCCAGTCCCCGACCAGGACTTAAGCCGAACATATCTTACTAACCTAAACTTAAATCAGCGTCAACACCAAAACAACAATCAGGTCAGACTGCTTCAACAATCTCCCCCTTTTTGTTGTTTGACAACCCGATTTTAAGTTTAGGTATTAGAAATCAATTGACATCAAATTTCACTATTGCAAGGGAATTAGAGTCCTCCCCCTACAATAGTTACATTCTTGATAACCCTAAACTTAACTAACCAATCTCTCCCCCTTTGTCAAACACCGAAAAGGGACTGGTTATTAAGTTTAAACAACTCCCCCTTAAACGAGGGTTTCCCCCAAAACAAACAAGAGATAATAATTGGAAAGCATATGAAATGCATATGAAATAAATATATCAAGACAAGATATACATATACATCATATGAAAGTAAAGATGGACAGCAAAATCATGGAATAATAGTCATACACAGAATCCATCAGAATGTCATACACATAAAGTCACGGAATAGTAGTCATAATTAGAGTACAACCACAAGTATCACTACTGATCACCGGGATCATCAGACTGCATCAGGTCGAACGAGGTGTCATCGATAGGCATGAAGCTCCCTGGAGCAGTGCTGCTGGATGGCGGAAAACCAGGAAATGACTGCGGTGGCGGATGACCGGCCATCCAAGCGCATCACTCAGCAAACATCTCCTGCTGCTCGACATGCATCACAGAAACCTCCGACCGGGTCACCTGCTGATCGGCACGTATCAGAGAAACCTCAGACCAGATCTCCTACCACCAGAGCTCCGATATATGAAATCCATAGTGCATAGTCTGCTCGAGCTCCGCGATCTGCCATCGGAGATCTGGGTCTATCTCGTAGTCGTCCTCTGCTGCAGCGGGCGTACCCTGATGTCCAGCTGGGGCTGCTGCTACCTGTATATGTGCCCCCCGTGGGAGCTCCCCCAGACCCCTCCCATCCTTCCACCTAAGGCCCTGAGGACCGGCAATAATGCCAGACTTGGCAAACGCACGTCTCCCAAGTCTACAGTCTTGCCAAACCATCGACATAGTCCTGCCCTTGGGCACATCGATATCGACTAACTGAAGTCAGTCAGTAATAATATGACCAAACGACATATAAACCGTGCGACACCCAGGCTCACTATAGCACATGATGGAATAGAGAATGCTCGCCGTGATATCAAAATTCAGGTGGCGATGCATCCCATAAAGCATCAAGCAATGATATGGGCGGATCTCTGCCAGGGGTTTTGAGGTGATTGGCAGAAGGCAGTTGGTGATAATTTTGAAAAGGATATAATCAACTGGGGAGAGTCGAAGAGCAGCAAAAGTGAGGAAATCAGGGCCTAGCTCATCAAGGCCATCCGGCCTAGGATGTCCAAAAAAGTACTCGTAGATGGAGTCAGAGGTGACCCCTTCAAATGGAGCCAGTAAAGGAACCGGAATCTCAGGGTAGATCGAATAGAAATTTGACGATCGCGATAGCCAAGATACTCAGAAAAACTGTCGTAGGTAAAATCAAGATTGGTTTTGGCTACCTGAGTTGTAAACCCCAAACCCCCTCCCGGTCCCGGTTGCAGATTGTTATAAAATTCAGACACAAGATCAGTGTTGATGTCCCTTTTGAGAGAAATAAGAAATTCAAGGTTGTAAAACTCAATAATCTGTTGCATAGAGGGACAATACTCGTATACAAAAGGTTTATCAACAGATCTACAAGGGAGAAGTTTAAAAGTTCTATTTTTAAAGGATTGTTATAATAAGGCATTGGGGAACCTCGAGCTGGACGATGGTTGAGGTCTGGAAGATGGCTGGGTCGGTCTAGATAAAGATGGGGCTTTGGACTTTGAAGGTCCCTCAGCCGGAGCCTTACCCTTGGAAGATTTTCTAAGAGTTGATAATAGGTCACGGCAAAAGAATGAAAATTATGATCACAGCAAGATCATGACACACCCAACATGAATGGGATTTGAGGGCACGACACAAGAATCACAAGTTATAAAACATAAGTTATGAATGTAATGCCCGAAACTTTCATAAAATAATTTTAGAAACATTCTAGGATTTTTCTGGAATTTTCAGAACTTTTATGGAATTTTCCCATAGAAAGAAGTGGCGAAAAGAAAGGAAATGAGTTAATGGCATTAACAGGTTTTGAACCCGCAACCTCTAAGGAGTTTAAACCCTTGTCATGGTTCTACGAACCATTAGCTCAATGGGAGTTTCCTTTAGTGAAATAATAGAGTATTCTAGATATGTATTTAACTTAGGGTTATTTTACAACTTAATATAAATAAGGAATTAAAGAATTAAAGGAGGAAATTTTCTTTAGGTTTCGTGAGCCAAGGGTGCGCCGACACCCCCTCCTCTCCTCCTCTTCTCTTGCCGCCCAAGACAAAAGGGGAAGCAACGGTAAGGTCTCAAGAGGCCCTAATCTCTACGGGGATCCTCGTAGACGCGAGGAGAACGCCAAGAAGCAAGAAGAACGTCGAAGTTCGACGTTCCCTCGGAGATTTCAGATTTTATTCGTAAGAAAACCTAGCGCAGGATGTAAGTACCCCTCACCTGCGGTATAAGTAGTTTCGGTTGATATTCCGTATGCTTTATTTCCTTATATGTATGTTTTACGATTAAAAATCGTAAATTATGAACAAGCACGTTGTATTACCCTTCAGTTTTGGGTCAAGGAGCACGTTAGGTGTTTGTTAAATTGTTCAGTTCAGTTAATGCTATAGAAAGCATTAAAGAATAGAAATTCTTGCTTCAGTTTATGATTGGGACCAAGGTCCAACGGGATAGGCTCCTAGTTGCCCTAGGTTTAGATAACCTAATAAAAGCAAGAATCAGAAAAAAAAGAAAAAAAAAGTATAAAAGAACTATTTTATTTTCAGTTGGCATTGTACCGGACTTTGGTCCAGGGATGGGCTCCAAGTTGCCCCTAGGTTCAGATAACCTAGTATGGGATGAGCTCCTTAGTTTCCCCTAGGTTCAGATAACCTAGTAGAACCCTAATGGATTCGGGATTAGCTACCTCGGATTTATTAGGGATGCGCGCACAGTTGGTACATTGTTGGGCCCACAGCAGTTAATTATTACTTTCACCTACTATGTGTACTTAGCTTTCAGGAATTCCTTATAGCATGTGGTGAATCTAATGATTTGTTTTATGTTAGTTAGCTACAGTTTCAGTTCAGATATGTATGACGTGCTATAGCTTAGTTTTCAGTTTTAGTTCAGTATGTGTCATGTCTCAGTTATATGCCATGACATTCTATGATATGTATTTTAGCATGAGCCTAGCATGATTACTTATGGACATGAGCGTGTATTTGCATAGCATGTTTTACAAAAGCATAATTCGAGTTTTTATAGTTTTGTGAGGCTAGATGGTACTTACTAAGCTTTATGCTTATTAGTTTTCATTTCCTTATACTGCAGATACAGGTAAAGGAAAGCACTAGTAGCGGAGGCAGCGGGCTTGATGCAAAGTGTGTGTGATGGTGGAGTTGGAATAAAAGTCTTCGGAACTTGCAAAGCATAGAAATAGTCCTTTTCATGCTTCTTTAGTTATTCCGCAATATATTATGAGAACCATGTATTAACTTGTTTAGACTCGTTATTTGTGGTGCCTAGTGTACCTAAAGTAGCTTATTTACCTGATTTAATAATTGGTTGGTGGTTGTTGAATGATATGAGTTACTACTTGTAATATGGTGATTTGGATCCATGCTTAAGCTTTAGGGGTAAGAACTTGATACTTTCGATCTACATGCTAAATACTTAGGATATGCTTGTTCTGAGATTAATGCACTATATAGAATGCCACCCAGTAGCTAAGGATGACCTTAGATATGAATAATGAATAGTTTTAATAAGAACTTGATACAAACTTGGCACGTTCCTGTTATTGCTTCTATATGTTGATTTGCGATCTCTAAGTTGCTATGCATGCTAGAAACCCTCCAAAAACATATGATAAATGCCCTAGAGAACTGTGGAACTCTATTTATGTCGTTATGCTTGTTGGATACGAATTTGGTACATTGTAGCTCAAGTTTTATTTTATTTTCGCTGGTTAGTACTTCCAACATGTTTATAAGTTACCGCAGCATGCTTAAGTTATAAATTGTTAGTTCAGTACATAGCAAAAATAATTAAGAGAATAAGAATTTTTAAATTCTCCCAGTTGGGTTTAGCATCCAGGAATTAGAAATCAGTAATTAGCCAGCCAGCCAGCCAGTCAGTTAGTAGTAGCGATCCGCCTTAATGCTTAGCACCAGAAGGCGGGTCGTTACAATGAAACACTATGGTTAGTACAAAAATCACAATTCATGAAATAACTAGCCAAGAAGAACCACAAGAGTGATAAACAAGCTTACTTGGGTGCCATTTGAGTGGGTTGGTTGGGAAGTAGGTTGCGCAAGTGAGGAAGATGCAGAGAATGAAGCTCAGAGTAAGCAGAACCAGTTGCGCAAGAACCACTTGCGCAAGAACTAGTTGCAGAGAACTCACAGATCGCGGCTCGCAAGGGAGAACTTCAGAGAGCTCACTCAAAGAACTCGCAACTGGCGGAGAACTCTCAGAGGGAGGAGATCACGCAGGAAGAGGAGGAAGATGAGGGGAGGTTTCAGCGCCTAGGGTTGAAGATGTAAGGTTGAAGATGTAAGGGGTCGATGGATTTAATAGGTTGGTGGACAGATCACCAACCGTTTTTAATAAGGCTGATCCGATCGACCGTCCGATCCAAAGTACCCAGACCGATCAGGAGACCTCCGGAACGGTTAGGTTGGGTTCTGATCGATCTGCGTGACCGATCAGGGAAGTCCCTGATCGGTCTACGGATCGATCAGAGAACCAGACAGAAAGGTTCTGTGATCCTTCTGATCGGTCTGCGGACTGATCAGCCTAACTCCTAATCGGTCACCATGACCGATCAGGGAGGTCCCTGATCGGTCTGCGAATCGATCAGGGAACTGAACAGAGAGTTCTGATAGCTTTTTGATCGGTCTGTGGACCGATTAGGAGGATGGTCCGATTAGTCTGTGGACCGATCAGGAGGTTGATCAGTGGACTTTTGAGAATCGATTCCTAAGCTCTGTTCGGTCTACTGACCGATCAGTAACAGCCCTGATCGGTCTCCATGACCGATCAGGATGAGTCCTGATCGGTCAGTGGACCGATCATGTTCGATACAGAGGGTTTTGATTCAACAAAACGATTTGAGAGGTGACTCTGATCGGTCTATGGACCAATCAGATTTCAGAGGAGTTTCTGAAACTCCCGCTACGTTTCAAAAATTCTCATTTCAAACACCCCTCTCAACCTCTAATACAACCAGAATTGATTCCTCTGACCCTAACAAGGTTCCCTTATCCAATATTGTATTTTTCCATATTTCCAATCAAGATAAGGTTGTGTCCTTTGAATAATAAAAAAATAGAAATAGGTTTGTATCTCCAACCAATTGAAATCTAGTTTGTATCAAAAACAAATCTCCAATCAAGTTTCCTTGATTGGAATGCCCAAGTATGTTCTTGGAACCAAATACATATGTATTATGCATTGGTTTTCCCCATACTTGGTCAAATTAATGATTTTTGTCTCTTCAACCTAATTGCTCAAGGGATGCATGCACATTTTGAGTAATTAAATTGATCCTAACATCTCACCCCATTTCTAGCAATCAAAAACATTTTGTTAATCCTTATAGTTTGTGTGAGATGTCTCCAAGTTGTCCAACAATTTGAAATGAACATGAAGGGTTTTTACTATCCTATTGAGCATGACACATTCCCAACTCCCTCCTTAAGAAACTAAATTCATTTTCAGGGAGTGGTTTAGTAAAAATGTCAGCTAGATTCGATTTTGACTCCACATGTGAGAGTACAATATCTCCTCTAGCAACATAATCCCTAATGAAGTGGTGACACACTTCAATGTGTTTGGTCCTTGAATGGCGGACTGGATTCTTTGTAAGGTTTATTGTGCTTATGTTGTCACACAACACTTGCACACCCTTGTAGGATAATCCATAGTCCTCTAGTGTGTGTATCATCCACAACAATTGTGATACACTCTCTCCCATGGCGATATACTCAGCCTCGGTCGTGGAGAGAGCAACACAATGTTGCTTCCGACTTGACCAACTCACTAAAGATGATCCTAAAAATTGGCAACCCCCACTTGTGCTCTTCCGATCCAACATTCACCCAGCATAGTCGGAATCGATATAGCCAATTAAGTCAAACGACTCTGTACGGGGGTACCAAAGACTGACTCCAATTGTGCCTTTAAGGTATCTCAAAATTCGCTTTACAGCAATTAAATGAGATTCCTTGGCACAAACTTGGTATCTAGCGCACATACCCACAGCGAAAAGAATATCCGGGCGACTAGCTGTGAGGTATAGCAAACTACCTATCATACTTCGATATTGGGTTAAGTCAATGGGCTTCCCACTCTCATCATTGTCTAACCTCGTGTTTGTCGCCATGGGAGTGGTTACCTCTTTAGAGTCACTCATGTTGAATTTTTTGAGCATCTCTTGAGTATATTTAGATTGATGCACATGGATTCCATCTCGAGTTTGTTTGATCTCAAGTTCAAGGAAGAAAGTCAATTCTCCCAGTAGACTCATTTCAAATTCACTTTCCATGTGCCCAATAAACTCATTCAAATAACCCTTGTTGTTGGAGCCACAAATTATGTCATCGACATATACTTGGGCTACAAATATGTTGTCACCATCTCTTCATAGAAATACTGTAGGGTCTACTTGTCCTCTCACGAAGCCTTTCTCAATTAAAAAGGTCAACAACCGCTCAACCGCTCATACCAAGCCCGAGGTGCTTGTTTTAGGCCGTAAAGAGCCTTCTTGAGCTTAAACACGTGGTTTGGGAATTCGGAATTTTCAAACCCCGGTGGTTGTTCAACATAGACCTCTTCTCTAATAAAACCATTTAGGAAGGTCGATTTTACATCCATTTGATAGAGTTTGAAACCTCTATGTGCTGTAAATGCAAACATCAACCGAATGGATTCCAATCGTGCCACGGGAGCATAGGTCTCATCGTAATCAAGGCCTTCAACTTGACTATAGCCCTTGGCTACTAAGCGTGGCTTGTTTCTTACGATTTCTCTATTATGGTTTAATTTGTTCTTGAAGACCCATTTAGTTCCAATAATTGTGGTCTTCTTAGGTCAAGGAACTAAGTCCCAAACTTAGCTTCTCTCAAATTGACCTAACTTATCTTGCATAGCGATAATCCAATCGAGATTATGCAATGCCTCGTCAACTATCCTAGGTTCAATTTCTGAAATTAAGGCAACCTTATTAGCATCATTCCTAAAGAATGATCTAGTTCTAACCCCATGATGGATATCTCCAACAATTTGGTCTTGGGGATGACTAGAGGCTAACCTAGTTTGCCTCGATGTTGGAGGTGCTTCCTGGATGGTTTCACTAGGCATAGGCTCAGACCTAGGGTCCAGCTGAGCTTCATGTCGTCTAGGCTCACCATCATCAGATTCATCAGCAACATTTCCAACACTTGGATCTTCATTCAATCCCAACTTCCTAAGTTCCAACTGAACTCCCTCTATATCTTCTGATTGATACTTTACTTTTGGGTTCTCCTCGAATACAACATCAGAAGATTCCTCAACTAACCTAGATTTCTTGTTGTAGACTCGATAAGCTTTGCTGACAAGGGAATACCCGACCAGTATCCCTTCATCAGCTTTTGCTGTGAACTTCCCAAGATGATCCTTGGTGTTTAGACTGAACACCTTACACCTAAACACCTGGAGATGTTGAACTGTTGGTGGTTTTCCAAACCAAAGTTCGTGTGGAGTCATTCCTAAAAACCTATGAATGAGGACCCGGTTTTGCACATAGCAAGCTGTGTTTACAACTTCAACCCATAAGTAGCTCGGTAAAGAGTACTCATTGATCATGCTTCATGCAGCCTCGTGTAAGACTCGGTTCTTCCTCTCTACAACATCATTTTGCTATGGTGTTCTAGGAGTAGAGAACTCATGTCTATACCTTTTTTCTTGACAAAATTCTAAAAACCTTTGATTTTGAAATTCTCCTCCATGATCACTTCTAATTGTTTTAATTGTTGTAGATTTCTCATTTTCAATTCTTCTACAAAAAGAAATAAAAACATCTAGAGTTTGATCCTTATGTTTTAGAAAATAAGTCCAAGTATATCTAGTATAGTCATCAATGATTACAAAGCAATACCTACTACCATTCAATGAGATTAAAGTACTACAATCAAACAAATCCATATGTAGTAAATCTAAAGCGGTAGAGGTACTTACAGTGCTTTTACCTTTGTGAAATGCTTTTGTTTGCTTACCCATTTGACACGCATCACATAGCTTCTCCTTTTCGTATTGGATGCTTGGTAAGCCACGGACAAGTCCTTTGTTGGCCAATTTTCGGATATTCTTCATGTTCACATGTGCTAATCGTCGGTGCCAAAGTATAGACTTTTCTTCTTTGGACATGAAACACTTAATAGAAGCATTAATAACACTTTTAAATGAAACTTGATAAATATTATCTATTTTTGTGCCTACTAGTATCGTGTCAAGTGTGTCATTTTGTCTAACTAGACATTGATTTGAATGAAATTCAATTGTGTATCCTGCATCACACAATTGACTGACACTTAGGATATTAAAAGTCTCCCCTTGACTAGAAGGATATTTTTAATTCTAAGACATTCGGATATTTGAATATCTCCTATCCCTACAACCTTAAGGCTACCATTGTTACCAAATGATACATTACCTCTACTTTTGTTTTATAGGGTAGTGAACAATGATCTATCCCCGGTCATGTGTTTGGAGCACCCACTATCAACAAACCAAGTTGATAGATGCTCTCCCTCAATCACTGCCTACACAACACGAAAAATGGAAGATTTAGGTACCCAAACCTTGTGACCTAATGCACCTACAATGCATGATTTAGGCACCCATGCCTTAGTCATTTTCTTTTGAACCCTAGAAGCCTTTGATGATCTAACATGGGTTCTTGACATTAATAAAATAAAGGTTGGTTCTTTAGGTCGGTAACCTATACCGGTCTTGTTGTAAACTGCTCTTTGAGCATTTAGGATCATGTCCAAAGTCTTGGAGCTAGTTAAGAATTTCTCAAGAAGACTCTTGAGTTTCTCAACTTCACTCTTCAAGGCTTTGTTCTCATCCTCTAGAACTTCAATATGTAAGTCATCAATATCCTCATCCTTAAAGGATTTTAATTGCTCTACTTCTACTTTTAAGGACTTTACTTTTTCCTTGGATTTCTTAAGCAGATTAGTTAAGCACGCAATGGTTCTATAGCATTTATCAAACTCAGGAGAGATTACCTCTTCATCATCCGAAGATGATGAAGCAGCGGTAGAAGAGTCCCTTGATTCGTCACTGCTCTCCATGTCTTCTATGGCTATGAGAGCTACATGGTGAGTGCTCTTCTCCTCCTTTTCTTCTTCGGATGAGCTGGATGAAGACTCATCCCATGTGGCCTTCAAGGCTTTTTTCTTCTTTTTTGATTTCTCCTCCTTCTTCTTTAGTTTTGGACATTCATTCTTATAATGCCCCCTTTTGCTACACTCATAACACGTGACGTTAGATTTATCAATTTTAACTTCACTAGTGTTGCCTTTCCTTTTGTAGCGTCGGCTCTTCCTCATCATCCTTCTTACGAAGTTAGCCATCTCGGATGATGAAGACTCGCTTCCATCCTCCTTGGATTCGGATGACGAAGATGAAACCTCCTTCTCCTTCTTCTTTTCTTTCCTCTTCTTTGCCTTGTCCCCTGCCACAAGAGCAATCCCCTTCTCCTTGGGACCTTTGTTAGCGATCTCGTGTAATTCCATTTCACAAAATAAGTCATCTATCTTAACAATAGACAAGTCCTTGGATACCTTGTAGGTATCCACCATGGATGACTACAAAGCATTCCTAGGAAAGGATTTTAGTACGTACCTTACAAGGTTGCGATTCTCGACGTTCTCATCGATGGAATGTAAACCGTTAAGTATTTCTTTGAATCGGCCATGGAGTTCACTTACCGTTTCAGACTCCTTCATGGTGAGGTTTTGGAGTTGGTTGAGGAAACGATCCCTCTTGGCTATCCGGGAATCTCTGGTTCCTTCATGGAGTTCAATAAGTTTGTTCCATAGATCCTTGGCACTGGTGAAGGGACCAACTTTGATCAGTTGCTCCTTGGTCATCCCACACTGCAGGGTGAGTAAACCTTCGCATCAGCTTCTCCCTTCCCGGTTTGCTCGGCTGACCATCTTGATGGGTCCAGCTCTTTTCCCTCAGCATCTTTTGGAGGGATGAAACCCTCCTTCACAGAGAACCACATACCAATATCTGTCTTCAGGTAGTATTCCATCCGTGATCTCCAATATTAGAAATTGGCTCCATCGAAAAATGGAGGTCTGTTGGTGCTGAATCCTTCCCTCATAGCCATTCTTGTTATGCTCTCGGGTGTTAGACCGTTGGAAAGAGCCTCAGGCTCTGATACCACTTGTTGGACCTTGGATGGCTAGAGAGGGGGGGTGTGAATAGCCAGACACTTAAACTTCTCACTTCTTTGAAGTCTTTTTGCACTTGAAATTAGCAGCGGAAACAAAACAACAAAAAGACAGAAACAAATAGAAACACAACCAAACAGAAATGACTCAAAGATTTACAAGGTTCGGGGATAACTTGCCCCTACTCCTTGGCATGCCCGTGAGGTGGGCGATCCTTTGATCGTCGGCAGATCAAGCCCCGGAAATCTGGATAGAATAGAACTCCTTCTCGGTGGAGTAACCTCTCCACAACAGTCTCAAGAATGATATCATATTAAGCACACAAAGACTCGAGAAGGCTTACAGAGCGCTAGGACAGAAGGCACAAAGAAGAGAACACTTCACCGAGCTCAACCCAGCACAACTCTCATGCAAGAACTCTCAGCTCTTCATGTCTACTTGCTGATCGACTCGTAAAGCTCTCAACTGATTCAAAGTTCTCAAAGTTCTGCCTCTCTTCTTCGCTAGCCATCTCTTAAACCTCTGTTCATCGCCAGATCATCCCAGGCGCGTCTGTAGCTCACCAGGCGCGTCTGCAACAAGCTCCGTCACCAACCCACTGACCTCTACTGGGCTTAGTCCACTAAAACCTCTTCATCCGAGCCTCAGGTCAGTCGCCAGCTTCGCCAGACAGTTGCCAGCCCGCGCCAAAAGCCGTTGAATCCTGTGAATGGAAAACAAATAAACATGACCGAAGCGAAAGTCGCCAATTGACCCTCCTTCTTGGTTTGTGTCATCCCTGTATTACCTGCACACTCATCAGAGGCTTAGCACAGCAAATCAAAAGGAAATCAACAGGGTAACAACATGTATCAGAAGCGATCAGAGTGAAATCAGAAGTCTAACAACGATTCAAATTAAAGTTGTTAGTGCCATTATCCTTAGGTCTAGAGGTCTTGGGTTGATCATGATGCATGCTTCTTGTCCTATCATTATATCTAAATCCAAAGTTATGCACCATTAGGCATTTTTCATTAAAACAAGCATGCATGGATGGGTAATTAGCATGATTTTTAAAATGCAAGGAAGAACTTGAAATTGAATTGCATTTTACCCTAAGGTTAGGAATTACCTCCCTTACCCTTGTAGTCCCTCCTTGTTGTGGTCTTTGCTTCCTCCTTTCTTCTTTTTCCCATCTCCTCAAGTGTCCCATTTTCTTGAGCTCTTTCTTCTTTGGACACTTGGTGTGGTAGTGCCCCAGCTCACCACACGTGAAGCATCGAATCCCCCTCTTCTTCTCTTGGGATTCTCCATTTCTACACCTCATGTTAGAATTTAATTTAATCGAAATAGGTTTAGATTTTACCTCCATTTTACCTTTCAGGCACTTGTCTTTGTAGTGCCCCTTTTCGTTGCAACCAAAGCATGTGATGTGCTCTTTCAATTTAGCTTTGGTGGAGGTGGAGACTAGGTTGACCTCTTCTTCAACCTTGGATGAGGTGGATACTTCCTCTTGATCCGGTATAGTTGAGGGTCTCTCCTCCCCCTCAATTCTTGAGATTGATGCTTTCTCTTCTTCTCTTGAGGAGGTTGATGATCTTTCACTTAATTCTTCCTCCTCTTGGGCTATCGAGTTCACTTCCTCAGATTCTTCCACTACTTGACCTCGTGTAGGGTTTTTATGCAATTCTTCTACTTTGATCCACAATTCATGTGCATTTTTATATGCTCCTACACCATTCAAAACATTAGTAGGCAAAGTATTAAGCAATATGTCAATTACCTTTTTATTCGCCTTGGATTGATTTTCTTGTTCTTGATTCCAATATCTAGATCTAAGCCTCTTCCCGTGCTTATCCTTTGGAATCTCGAAGGGCTCTTCAAGCGCAATCCGAAGGTCCCACTCCATTCCGAACCACGTCTCCATCCGTGACTTCCAATACCCGAAATCTTCATGGTCGTAGGCCGGCGGAGTATAGATGTCGTCCCCAAATTTATCGTCCATCATTTCTTCCCTCTAGCGTGCGCTCCCTCGATGATTAGTCCGATCAAGAGCGGTCCTTCGCTCTGATACCAATTGTTAGGATCGATTCCGTACGCTATAGGGGGTGAATAGCGTTTCTCGAACCCCTTTTTGGTATCCACCCCGGCCGGGTGACTAATCCAAGAATCCGTCGGTGGATCACTCCCCGGATAACCTCCGGCTAGCTCTCGTCGCTCCTTGTGGGTGGAGAAACCTCACCACAACACCTTGAGAACCTCTGAGCACAAAGACTACTGTTTGGCCCTTAACCAAGACCAAACTCGTCAAGAATCTCAGCCACCACGAAGTCCTCTTTAAATAGGACTCGGGCTGAAACCCTCGCTACCAGTCGACTGCCCCCAGGGCAGTCGACTGGGGCCACTGAAATTCGACCGTTGCACCCCAACGTTCGAATTCTCAGCCAACTCACCAGCCACCTACCAGTCGACTACCCCCAGGGCAGTCGACTGGTCCCAGGGCTGAGACCTTTCTGTGAGTTCCATCAGTCGACTGCCCCCAGGCCAGTTGACTGGTCTACTCACCCACCTAAGGTTACCCTTCCTGAGTACATTCCACTCCGCACTCAACCCCTAGGATTTCCCGAGTACAATCACACAGCACTCGTACCCTCATGACTCGACTGACTCCTCATCCGCAGCCTCAACTATCGCCTTCGCGCCCTCTTCATCTTTGGCTCCCGTCCCTCGGATGCACGCAAGCCTCCAGCTTACCTCCATGCCATCCTTCACGCATGCCTCGAAGTCCGTGCCCCTGAGCTCATCGTCCCTGCTCCATCAAGGTCCCTCGGGTGCACACAAGCCTCCAGCTTGTCTCCATGCCACCCTTCACCGTACCGAGACCGTCCAGTCAAGTCAATATGTGTACCTGTACAACCTGCACACTCAACATACACATATAAGAACACAAGGGTAAACCTAACTTAAACCCTTTGCCCAAATATCAAAACACTTGGTCACTCTGGACCACAGATTGCCTCAACAACCAGGACTCGGCTTCACTCACTGGTGTTTCCATCACTCGGCTTCACTCACCGGGGTTTCTATCACCCGGCTTCACTCACCGGGACCTGGCTTCACTCACCGGGACCCCGCTTCACTCACCGGGGCTTCCATCACCCGATTTTACTCACCGGGGTTTCCGTCACCCGGCTTCACTCACCGGGACCCTTGCCAAGTCCCCGACCAGGACTTAAGCCAAACTTATCTTACTAACCTAAACTTTAATCGGTGTCAACACCAAAACAACAATCAGGTCAGATTGCATCAACACGGGGGACAATGTCTGCAAATTTGAGAACGCGACACTCCTGCACCAGTACACTGATAGTGTAAAGTGTCGGGTGTTCTTGAACACCCTATCAGGGGCCACCCAGCGATGGTTCCAAAGGCTGCCCCAGGGTTCTATCAACTCCTTCATGGAGTTTAGAACCGCCTTCCTCCACCATTTTGCTAGCAGCCGTCACTATCAGAAGGCGGCGTTAAATTTATTCGCCCTCAAGTAGAAGGCGAAGGAACCGCTCAAGGATTACATCCAGTGGTTCAACTAGGTGGCTTCACTCAGGGATCCTCGTCAGTGCCTTCACTCAGGGGCTCTTTGAAGGGGATTTCTTTCGATCTTTAGTGAAGAAGTCACCTACCATCTTATATGATTTGCTAGGGTATTCTGTCAAGCACGTTAACGTTGAAGAAGTGCAACACACCCGCTGCAAGGAACCAGCGGGGGTCCCTGCTCAGACCATTGTGTGGTCAGAGAGAAGGGAACCTCCGGTTCCAGCCCGGGGGAAAGATCTTCGTCCAGGGAAAGACTAGTGGGCTAGTAAGCGAAAGCTGGTAGAGACAGTTAATACCCAGCAGCTAGAGCCGCTGATGAAGTACTGCGATTTCCATGTCAGTACGATGCACTCCACCGCTGAATGTCATGCCTTGAAGAAAAAAATTGAACGAGGAGGCAGAACCCAAACCTCGAAGTAAGTGGAAGAAGATGGAGTATCGCCAGAGGTCCCCTCGGTGGAGCTTTTCTCCTCGCAAAAGGCCATCGGGAGAGAACTAAGCCCGATAGCGATCGCGGTCGCGTTCAAGGGGGAGGAGTCGGGAGGCTGCACCCTGTCAGCCTCCCTCATTGGAACGAGACCTCAAGAAGGGCAAGGCCCCTGCACGTGGTTCGCCTTCCGGCCACATGGAGGTGATCTCAGGAGGACCTACTGGAGGGGATTCCCACTGGGTGAGGAAAGCTCTCACTCGTCGGCTGGAGAACTACGCCATCAGGACGAGTCGTGGCCAGAGTCATGGCTCTACAATCTCCTTCGACCTGGAGGACGTAGAAGCTCCCCACGAAGACGCCCTGGTAATTCTTGTACGCATTGTAAATTATGAATTTAAGCGTATCTTCGTGGATACAGGTTGTTCCGTGAATATTCTATACAAGGCGACCCTAGATCAAATGCAGATTGATGAGGATGAACTGCATCCGATTTCGACGCTGCTCTTCGGCTTCACTGGATACCGAGTACAACTAATATGACAAATTACTCTATCGCTGTCACTAGGTAGTTATACATTGGAGAGGACGAGGAGGACTCCCGTCTTGGTCGTCAATGCTCCCTCATCCTACAATGTCATCTTAGGGCACCCGGCGCTCAGCGTATTTCAGGCGGTGGTCTCGGTCTACCACCAAAATATCAAGTTCCCGGTGGGCGATCAGGTGGCCGAGGTCAAGGGGGACCAGCTAGCGTCCTGGCAATGTTATAGCGGCGAGGTCAGATCAGAAGCTCGTAAGAACCCGAAGGCTCAAGAAGCTCTGCAAATCGATCTCGCCAATCCCCGAGAGGAGGAAGGACCCAAAGAAGAAAGGAGGGAGGTCGAGAGCGAGGAGGTCCAGATCCACCCTCAACAGACAGGGAGAGTTATGAGGATTGTTGCCGACCTCGCACCGGAGCTGAGAAGTCGCCAGATCAACTGCCTGTAGAGCCATCGGGATGTGTTTGCGTGTACCACCGAGGAAATCAAAGGTGTTGGTGCCCCGGTTGGTTTTGATGTGATCAACCAAGTTAGGTTAGGTCGTGTTGGTTTAAATCCCTCTGCTAAGTATGCAGGAACTTAGGTACGGAGGAAGTCGAGCGTAAGACGCAGCGGACGAGAAGGATTGCGCGGGGAAGTGAGCCGACGGGCTCGGTGCAATCTGAGGGACGCGGAAGTTGCGGAAGAGTACGCCGGTGGACCAAGAAGGACGTGCGCGACGTCCGAGGGACGAGAAGCCTGGCGGAAGCACGTTCGAGGGGCGAAAGGCCAGAGTCGGGTTCGGGTGAACCTAACTCCGGTTGGCCGAAAATCACCCAATCGACGGTTTGACAAAAAGTCAACTAAGTTGACTTTTATCAAGTCAACATCTTACTTGCAATTAAAATAATGGAGTTTTAATTATATTAAAACTTTAATTAAAATTTCAATTTAATTAAAGTTTTTTTAGTAACCTTTCTTTTTATTAAAATTGTTTTTTTTGCATGGCTACAGTTCGGCAACGTTCGGATGGTCAAAAGCTATCAATTAATCGACAACGTTCGGATGGTCAAAAGCTATCAATTAATCGGCAAGATTCAAGCGGAAGCTTAGCCGATGGACGTTTACTGCATGCTCAGTCAAAAGCTATCAATTTATCGACAACGGCAATTAATCGATTAAAGCCTCATCTTCATGCATGGTGCTCGGTCAAAATCTTAGATCTACGATCAAGATGAAACTTAATCTTGTATCAACGATCAAGATCATATCACTCAACCTATAAATAGGCTTAGAGATTTAGATTCAAGGTAATTCATAGTTTTTCTTGTAATTCTCTCTAAAGTCTAGTGTGCTTCAGTTGTAAGGCTTCTCCGCCACAAGGAGAGTTTTTTTTTGCTTTAAACGTCTTGGAAGCAATGACCAAGTTGCAACCAAGTTTTTTTTAATAGACGAGTTCCTCCATTTCTTTTATTTATTAGCCAGCCGTCTATTCACCCCCCTCTAGCCGGACCAACCCGATCCAACAAGTGGTATCAGAGCCAGGCCGCCGCAGAAGGACTAACCGCCAACTGCAGCAAATTTTAAGATGGTTGGACCAGTAATATACCCGCCTAAATTTGAGGGGGAGTTCGCGGCATGGAAACGGAAGATGCAGGTATTTTTTACTACAGATTATGAATTATTAATTATTATGAAAAATGGCTATGCAGCTCCCAAAGACAATGAAGGAAAGATCAAGGATCCTGATTCTTGGAACAAGAAGGAACAAGTTGATGTTGTAGCAAACGAAAAGGCAGAATTTCATCTGCTGACCGTCCTCCCAGAGCAAGATGTGAACCGGATCGGTAAGTACGAATCGGCGAAGGAACTTTGGGAAAAGTTCTTGGAACTGCATGAAGGAACCTCGGAAGCAAAACTTGCGCGACGGGATGTTCTTCGAAGCCGACTGACCAATCTACGGATGGAAGATGGAGAATCTGTTGCGAGATTACATGCAAAGGTAAAAGAACTAATCAAAAGCCTCGAAAATCTCGGAGAAAAGGTAACTAACCGCGATGCTCAAAGGTACGCTCTAAACGCGTTTCCGAGAACCCCGGAATGGACCTCGGTAATCGATGCATATTATATTTCAAAAAATCTAGAAATAAGTACTTTAGAAGAGCTATTTTCTACTTTGGAACTTCACGAATCACGCTTTGTAGAAAAGAACAGGAAAGCTGACAATATTGCGCTAAAAACAAGGAAGATCCAACTCGACGAAGAATCTTCAGCGGATGATGAAGAAACAACACTAGCGGTAAGAAAATTATGTAAATACATTAATACTAACCGCTCAAAAAAGGTGCAGAGAAAGAAAAAACGAACGGTCCGATGCTACAACTGCAATGAGGAGGGACACCTTAAAGATCAGTGCCCTAAACTCAAGAACCAGCCAAAGAAGAAAAAGGCACTAAAAGCCACCTGGGACGAGACCTCGTCAGATGAATCGGAAGCCGAAGAGTTCGTCAGACTTGCATTGATGGCAAGCCACCAAGACGAAGATGAAGAAAGCACCTCGGGAGAAAGCAGCAATGAAGAGGAAGATCCTAACTTCGAAACCGACCCGGTAAGTGAGGTATGTCTACTTCCACCTGCTCGAATCTACTCAGTAATAAAATCCATGCTTAAGTCGATGAATAAATTGGAGATAGAAAACTCTGAGTTAAAAGAAAGATTTGGCACTATATGCTCATCTGTTCTATCCAACCAACTGAAAACAGAAAATGAAAATTTGAAGAATTTAGTGGAGAAATTAGAAAATGATATTGCATGTTTAAGAATTAAAAAGAATTTTTATCCTGAAAATCTGAATTGGTATGTTAAAAATCATAGGGGCCAGCTTAGAAAAATTCCTAGAAATTATATTCCTCCAAAGTTTTTGATTAACCCCGTAGATGAAAATTTATTTTGGGTCCCAAAATTAATATTGAATTAATTTTCTGGTATTTATGAAAAACAAAATTGACTAATATTTTTTTATGTCCTTTATCATTTGTTGTATTATTAAATATTTTAAGAGATTATTTCGATCGGAGTTTACAAAAAATAAAAAAATAATAATAATTTTTTTTGAGTACTTGGCATACTTATCATGAATTTATTAGGATTTTTTTTGCATGAATTTAATAATAATAAAAAAAATTAAGTGAAATTTATATTTTCCCTTCCCTATTTTGATGTCCCATTTTTGCTGTGATCAAAGGGGGAGAATAGTTTATGTTCAGGGGGAGGTTATGTACATGATTGCAAAATTTTTTATGCTTAATACTGTTACAATATTTTTTATTGTGTGTTGTTTATCCCTAACTAAACTTGGGTTGATACACATCAAAAAGGGGGAGATTGTTGGTGCCCCGGTTGGTTTTGATGTGATCAACCAAGTTAGGTTAGGTCCTGTTGGTTTTAATCCCTCTGCTAAGTGTGCAGGAACTTAGGTACGGAGGAAGTCGAGCGTAAGACGCAGCGGACGAGAAGGATTGCGCGGGGAAGTGAGCCGACGGGCTCGGTGCAATCTGAGGGACGCGGAAGTTGCGGAAGAGTACGCCGGTGGACCAAGAAGGACGTGCGCGACGTCCGAGGGACGAGAAGCCTGGCGGAAGCACGTTCGAGGGGCGAAAGGCCAGAGTCGGGTTCGGGTGAACCTAACTCCGGTTGGCCGGAAATCACCCAATCGACGGTTTGACAAAAAGTCAACTAAGTTGACTTTTATCAAGTCAACATCTGACTTGCAATTAAAATAATGGAGTTTTAATTATATTAAAACTTTAATTAAAATTTCAATTTAATTAAAGTTTTTTAGTAAACTTTCTTTTTATTAATATTGTTTTTTTTTGCATGGCTACAGTTCGGCAACGTTCGGATGGTCAAAAGCTATCAATTAATCGGCAACGTTCGGATGGTCAAAAGCTATCAATTAATCGGCAAGATTCAAGCCTCATCTTCATCGATGGTGCTCGGTCATGCATGTTGCTCGGTCAAAAGCTATCTACGATCAAGATGAAACTCAATCCGGTATCAACGATTAAGATCGTATTACTCATCCTATAAATAGACTTAGAGATTTAGAGGTAGAATTCATAGTTTTTCTTGTAATTCTCTCTAATGTCTAGTGTGCTTCAGTTGTAAGGCTTCTCCGCCACAAGGAGAGTTTTTTTTGCTTTAAACGTCTTGGAAGCAACGACCAAGTTGCAACCAAGTTTTTTTTAATAGACGAGTTCCTCCATTTCTTTTATTTATTAGCCAGCCGTCTATTCACCCCCTCTAGCCGGACCAACCCGATCCAACAAGTGGTATCAGAGCCAGGCCGCCGCAGAAGGACTAACCGCCAACTGCAGCAAATTTTAAGATGGTTGGACCAGCAATATACCCGCCTAAATTTGAGGGGGAGTTCGCGGCATGGAAACGGAAGATGCAGGTATTTTTTACTACAGATTATGAATTATTAATTATTATGAAAAATGGCTATGCAGCTCCCAAAGACAATGAAGGAAAGATCAAGGATCCTGATTCTTGGAACAAGAAGGAACAAGTTGATGTTGTAGCAAACGGAAAGGCAGAATTTCATCTGCTGACCGTCCTCCCAGAGCAAGATGTGAACCGGATCGGTAAGTACGAATCGGCGAAGGAACTTTGGGAAAAGTTCTTGGAACTGCACGAAGGAACCTCGGAAG
The DNA here is from genome assembly GCA_024364735.1 of Boesenbergia rotunda. NCBI lineage: Eukaryota > Viridiplantae > Streptophyta > Magnoliopsida > Zingiberales > Zingiberaceae > Boesenbergia > Boesenbergia rotunda. The sequence continues at coordinate 328,551 of JAGFNQ010002225.1, forward strand.
CAAAACTTGCGCGACGAGATGTTCTTCGAAGCCGACTGACCAATCTACGGATGGAAGACGGAGAATCTGTTGCGAGATTACATGCAAAGGTAAAAGAACTAATCACAAGCCTCGAAAATCTCGGAGAAAAGGTAACTAACCGCGATGCTCAAAGGTACGCTCTAAACGCGTTTCCGAGAACCCCGGAATGGACCTCGGTAATCGATGCATATTATATTTCAAAAAATCTAGAAATAAGTACTTTAGAAGAGTTGTTTTCTACTTTGGAACTTCACGAATCACGCTTTGTAGAAAAGAACAGGAAAGCTGACAATATTGCGCTAAAAACAAGGAAGATCCAACTCGACGAAGAATCTTCAGCGGATGATGAAGAAACAACACTAGCGGTAAGAAAATTATGTAAATACATTAATACTAACCGCTCAAAAAAGGTGCAGAGAAAGAAAAAACGAACGGTCCGATGCTACAACTGCAATGAGGAGGGACACCTGAAAGATCAGTGCCCTAAACTCAAGAACCAGCCAAAGAAGAAAAAGGCACTAAAAGCCACCTGGGACGAGACCTCGTCAGATGAATCGGAAGCCGAAGAGTTCGTCGGACTTGCATTGATGGCAAGCCACCAAGACGAAGATGAAGAAAGCACCTCGGGAGAAAGTAGCGATGAAGAGGAAGATCCTAACTTCGAAACCGACCCGGTAAGTGAGGTATGTCTACTTCCACCTGCTCGAATCTACTCAGTAATAAAATCCATGCTTAAGTCGATGAATAAATTGGAGATAGAAAACTCTGAGTTAAAAGAATGATTTGGCACTATATGCTCATCTGTTCTATCCGACCAACTGAAAATAGAAAATGAAAATTTGAAGAATTTAGTGGAGAAATTAGAAAATGATATTGCATGTTTAAGAATTAAAAAGAATTTTTATCCTGAAAATCTGAATTGGTATGTTAAAAATCATAGGGGCCAGCTTAGAAAAATTCCTAGAAATTATATTCCTCAAAAGTTTTTGATTAACCCTGTAGATGAAAATTTATTTTGGGTCCCAAAATCAATATTGAATTAATTTTCTGGTATTTATGAAAAATAAAATTGACTAATATTTTTTTATGTCCTTTATCATTTGTTGTATTATTAAATATTTTAAGAGATTATTTTGATCGGAGTTTACAAAAAATAAAAAATAATAATAATTTTTTTTGAGTACTTGGCATACTTATCATGAATTTATTAGGATTTTTTTTGCATGAATTTAATAATAAAAAAAAATTAAGTGAAATTTATATTTTCCCTTCACTATTTTGATGTCCCATTTTTGCTGTGATCAAAGGGGGAAAATAGTTTATGTTCAGGGGGAGGTTATGTACATGATTGCAAAATTTTTTATGCTTAATACTGTTACAATATATTTTAGTGTGTGTTGTTTATCCCTAACTAAACTTGGGTTGATACTCATCAAAAAGGGGGAGATTGTTGGTGCCCCAGTTGGTTTTGATGTGATCAACCAAGTTAGGTTAGGTCCTGTTGGTTTTAATCCCTCTTCTAAGTGTGTAGGAACTTAGGTACGGAGGAAGTCGAGCGTAAGACGCAGCAGACGAGAAGGATTGCGCGGGGATGTGAGCCGACGGGCTCGGTGCAATCTGAGGTACGCGGAAGTTGCGGAAGAGTACGCCGGTGGACCAAGAAGGACGTGCGCGACGTCCGAGGGACGAGAAGCATGGAGGAAGCACGTTCGAGGGGTGAAAGGCCAGAGTCGGGTTCGGGTGAACCTAACTCCGGTTGGCCGAAAATCACCCAATCGACGGTTTGACAAAAAGTCAACTAAGTTGACTTTTATCAAGTCAACATCTGACTTGCAATTAAAATAATGGAGTTTTAATTATATTAAAACCTTAATTAAAATTTCAATTTAATTAAAGGTTTTTTAGTAAACTTTCTTTTTATTAAAATTGTTTTTTTTTGCATGGCTACAGTTCGGCAACGTTCGGATGGTCAAAAGCTATCAATTAATCGTCAACGTTCGGATGGTCAAAAGCTATCAATTAATCGGCAACGTTCGGATGGTCAAAAGCTATCAATTAATCGGCAAGATTCAAGCCTCATCTTCATCCATGGTGCTCGGTCTTGCATGGTGCTCGGTCAAAAGCTATCTATGATCAAGATGAAACTCAATCCGGTATCAACGATCAAGATCGTATTACTCATCCTATAAATAGGCTTAGAGATTTAGAGGTAGAATTCATAGTTTTTCTTGTAAATCTCTCTAAAGTCTAGTGTGCTTCAGTTGTAAGGCTTCTCCGCCACAAGGAGAGTTTTTTTGCTTTAAATGTCTTTGAAGCAACGACCAAGTTGCAACCAAGTTTTTTTTAATAGACGAGTTCCTCCATTTCTTTTATTTATTAGCCAGCCGTCTATTCACCCCCCTCTAGCCGGATCAACCCGATCCAACAAGTGGTATCAGAGCCAGGCCGCCGCAGAAGGACTAACCGTCAACTGTAGCAAATTTTAAGATGGTTGGACCAGCAATATACCCGCCTAAATTTGAGGGGGAGTTCGCGGCATGGAAACAGAAGTTGCAGGTATTTTTTACTACAGATTATGAATTATTAATTATTATAAAAAATGGCTATGCAGCTCCCAAAGACAATGAAGGAAAGATCAAGGATCATGATTCTTGGAACAAGAAGCAACAAGTTGATGCTGTAGCAAACGGAAATGCAGAATTTCATCTGCTGACAGCCCTCCCAGAGCAAGATGTGAACCGGATCGGTAAGTACGAATCGGCGAAGGAACTTTGGGAAATGTTCTTGGAACTACACGAAGGAACCTCGGAAGCAAAACTTGCGCGACGAAATGTTCTTCGAAGCCGACTGACCAATCTACGAATGGAAGACGGAGAATCTGTTGCGAGATTACATGCAAAGGTAAAAGAACTAATCACAAGCCTCGAAAATCTCGGAGAAAAGATAACTAACCGCGATGCTCAAAGGTACACTCTAAAAGCGTTTCCGAGAACCCCGAAATGGACCTCGGTAATCGATGCATATTATATTTCAAAAAATCTAGAAATAAGTACTTTAGAAGAGTTGTTTTCTACTTTGGAACTTCACGAATCACGCTTTGTAGAAAAGAATAGGAAAGCTGACAGTATTGCGCTAAAAACAAGGAAGATCCAGCTCGACGAAGAATCTTCAGCGGATGATGAAGAAACAGCACTAGCGGTAAGAAAATTATGTAAATACATTAATACTAACCGCTCAAAAAAGGTGCAGAGAAAGAAAAAACGAACGGTCCGATGCTACAACTGCAATGAGGAGGGACACCTAAAAGATTAGTGCCCTAAACTCAAGAACCAACCAAAGAAGAAAAAGGCACTAAAAGCTACCTGGGACGAGACCTCGTCAGATGAATCGGAAGTCGAAGAGTTCGTCGGACTTGCATTGATGGCAAGCCACCAAGATGAAGATGAAGAAATCACCTCGGGAGACAGCAACAATGAAGAGGAAGATCCTAACTTCGAAACCGACCCGGTAAGTGAGGTATGTCTACTTCCACCTGCTCGAATTTACTCAGTAATAAAATCCATGCTTAAGTCGATGAATAAATTGGAGATAGAAAACTCTGAGTTAAAAGAAAGATTTGGCACTATATGCTCATCTGTTCTATCTGACCAACTGAAAACAGAAAATGAAAATTTGAAGAATTTAGTGGAGAAATTAGAAAATGATATTGCATGTTTAAGAATTAAAAAGAATTTTTATCTTGAAAATCTGAATTGGTATGTTAAAATTTATAGGGGCCAGCTTAGAAAAATTCCTAGAAATTATATTCCTCAAAAATTTTTGATTAACCCCGTAGATGAAAATTTATTTTGGGTCTCAAAATCAATATTGAATTAATTTTTTGGTATTTATGAAAAACAAAATTGACTAATATTTTTTTATGTCCTTTATCATTTGTTGTATTATTAAATATTTTAAGAGATTATTTCGATCGGAGTTTACAAAAAATAAAAAATAATAATAATTTTTTTTGAGTACTTGGCATACTTATCATGAATTTATTAGGATTTTTTTTGCATGAATTTAATAATAAAAAAAAATTAAGTGAAATTTATATTTTTCCTTCCCTATTTTGATGTCCCATTTTTGCTGTGATCAAAGGGGGAGAATAGTTTATGTTCAGGGGGAGGTTATGTACATGATTGCAAAATTTTTTATGCTTAATACTGTTACAATATTTTTTATTGTGTGTTGTTTATCCCTAACTAAACTTCGGTTGATACATATCAAAAAGGGGGAGATTGTTGGTGCCCCGGTTGGTTTTGATGTGATCAACCAAGTTAGGTTAGGTCCTGTTGGTTTTAATCCCTCTGCTAAGTGTGTAGGAACATAGGTACGGAGGAAGTCGAGCGTAAGACGCAGGAGACGAGAAGGATTGCGCGGGGAAGTGAGCTGACGGGCTCGGTGCAATCTGAGGGACGCGGAAGTTGCGGAAGAGTACTCCGGTGGACCAAGAAGGACGTGCGCGACGTCCGAGGGATGAGAAGCCTGGCAGAAGCACGTTCGAGGGGCGAAAGGCCAGAGTCGGGTTCGGGTGAACCTAACTCCGGTTGGCCGGAAATCACCCAATCGACGGTTTCATCTGACTTGCAATTAAAATAATGGAGTTTTAATTATATTAAAACCTTAATTAAAATTTCAATTTAATTAAAGGTTTTTTTAGTAAACTTTCTTTTTATTAAATTTTTTTTTTGCATGGCTACAGTTCGGCAACGTTCGGATGGTCAAAAGCTATCAATTAATCGTTGAACGTTCGGATGGTCAAAAGCTATCAATTAATCGGCAAGATTCAAGCCTCATCTTCATCCATGGTGCTCGGTCATGCATGGTGCTCGGTCAAAAGCTATCTATGATCAAGATGAAACTCAATCCGGTATCAACGATCAAGATCGTATTACTCATCCTATAAATAGGCTTAGAGATTTAGAGGTAGAATTCATAGTTTTTATTGTAATTCTCTCTAAAGTCTAGTGTGCTTCAGTTGTAAGACTTCTCCGCCACAAGGAGAGTTTTTTTGCTTTAAATGTCTTGGAAGCAACGACCAAGTTGCAACCAAGTTTTTTTTAATAGACAAGTTCCTCCATTTCTTTTATTTATTAGCCAGCCGTCTATTCACCCCCTCTAGCCGGACCAACCCGATCCAACATTAACTGCGGTTAGGCAAAATAAAGTCCAAGTAGGTCAAGGAGGATTACATCTTAGCAGGCTAAAAGTCTATTGAATAACTAAACCTAATTGAGGTTAGGTAAAAGGAAGTCCAAGTGGGTCAAAGAGAATCACACATTTGTAGGGTTGAAGTCTACCAATTAACTAGACCTAACTGATGTTAAGCAAAGGAAAGTCCAAGTGGGTCAACGATTGACTGAACACTTTGTGAGAAAGCATTAGCAGGTCAAGGTTGACCAGATGCTAATCAATGGGAAGTCTCAATAAGTCACGATCGACCGATGTTGGGCAAGGGAATCCTAGATTTGGGTTAAGTAGGTTAGGGATTGAACAATCTATTGGCTAATCTATTGGCCCAATTCTAATCGATCAGGTGATCAATTAGGGAGTTTTTTCTCATGAAATAGAAAGGTTCTTGATCGATTAGTTAATCAATCAAGCAACACCAATCGATTAGGTGATCGATTGGAAGCCTTTTATCACAAGAACAAAAGCTTTCTTAATCGATCAGGTGATCAATTAGGAGCCTTTTATCCTGAGAATATAAGCTTTCTTAATCGATCAGGTGATTGATTAAAGGCTAGTGAATTGATCAGGTGATCAATTGGGAGAATGGGAAAAGAGTTATTGTGCAGTTTGGAAGGTTGGATTTGATCCGATCTATTGTGGTAATTGATTAGTGTGAAGGCTAATCAATTGGGAACCCTAATCAGCGCAATATAAAGGATTTCATGAAGGATTCAAAGTCTACTTCTTCTCCACCATCATTGCTTGGTCTTGGATGATTCAGAGTGAAGTGCTACTACATTTCTGAGTCTACAATAGCCTATTCTAAGCAAGAAGAAAGCAAGCTAAGTAATAGTTCATTGTTGTAAATTGTGTTTGATTTTCTTTGTATTTGCTTGTGCTTTTTCTTATTTATTTCTCGTGTGAGTTTGTATGATGCTTCTCCGCCTTCGATAAGGAGATCATTCATAGTGTATCTATGAGTGTGAGAAGAGCGGATCCTTAGATTAGTGGCCTCAAAGTGGTGGATACCAAGGAAAGAAGAAGGTTCTAGCACTGCTTCAAATTTCTGCTACGACAAATTTTCAAAGAGCTAAGTGATCTATTTACCCCCTCATCTCTAGCTCTCTACTTGTCCTAACAAGTGCTATCAGAGCAAGGTTGCTCTTATTTAGACGTCGAAGAGAGCAACAACCTAGAGGAAGAAGAAGAAATTGAAGAAGAAGCCCTAATTTTAACAAGTCAAAGACTAATTATCAAGGGAGCTTAACTTTAAATATGGATTTCGAGAATAACATTCGAGCACCCCCACCATTTGGAATGCCAAGTTTCAATCTTTGGAAATCAAGGATAAAAAATTACATCATGATGGAGATAGAGCAATGATTTACTCTAATGGAGGAATTTCAAGCTCCAATGGATGGAAATAGAAAGACTCTCGAGAAGAAGAAATGGACCAAGGAGCACATTGAAAGATCCGAGGCAAATAATAAGGTAACCAAAACTTTGGTTAATTTATTGCCTAACAATATCTTATGCAAGATAGGTTCATTTCAAGATGTCAATGAGCTATGAAATAAATTGGCCAAGTTTCATGAAACTCAAACCTCAACACCAAATGAAGATGAATATAAAGAGAGAGACTCCTTGGATCAAGAGCATGAGGACTCAGAGATTGAATGATGTTCAACTTTCGTGGAAGAAATTCAAGAAGCATTCACCTCAAGAATTGAGGGGGAGCATAGACCACTGACACCGAATAAGAAAAATGATCATCATTTGAAGTCAATGAGGAAGAAAAAAGTGCCACCTTTATGAGCTCAACACGTAAAGGTATAACAAATTTAATTCATAAAGATAAAAATCATATAATTTGTTTTGAGTATAGAGAAAGGGGGCATTGTTATATCGTTACGCCTTGCTAGAGGGGGGGGGGTGAATAAAACTTTTCGGTTTGTTCTTCCTACGTTGTTAGTGTGCAAGCGGAAATACAATAAAAACTAAACTAAAACAAACAAACAACGCTAACAAATCTATTTACGTGGTTCGGAGATGAAGACTCCTACCCCACGACAATCCGTGAGGTGGACGATCCCTTGATTCTTCGGTGGATTACTCCCCGGATGCCCTCTGGCTAGCTCTCATAGCTCCTTGTGGGTGGAGAAACCTCGCCACAACCTTGAGAACTCCTCTGAGCTCTAGAGACTACTAACAAGCCGTAACCAAGCTTGTTTCGTCGGGGTTCTCAACTCAACCGGAGTTCTCTTAAATAGAACTCAACACTAAAACCCTCGCCACTAATCGACTGGTCATTTACTAGTCGACTGATCCCACTCAACTAGCCAGTGAACGACTCTCTCAACGGCTAATTTTTTAGCTTACCAGTCGACTGCTCCCAGAGCAGTCGACTAGTCTCGAGTTAGAAACCTTCTGTGAGTTTTTATGCTTGCTGGCAGTCGACTGTTATATTCCCAGTCGACTGCCCAGTTTACAAACACACTCCTACTCACTCCGAAGACCCTCCTCCTCACGTACCTTCAGGTACACTCCCTTGGCTCACCCCTTGAAGTGCTCTTCCACCGGCTATCGTCCCTCGGATGCACACATAAGCCTTCCCTTGGCTTGCCTCCATGCCACCCTTCACGTGTGCCCTTGAAGTCCACTTCCTGTCTTGCCCTTGGAGTCCTCCTCCCTCGGCTCTTGTCCCTTCATGACTTAGCTGACTCTTCATCAACAGCCTTGACTGTTGCCTTCGCACCCTCTTCGTCTTCGGCTCTCATCCCTCGGATGCACACAAGCCTCTAGCTTGTCTCCATGCCATCTTTCACGCATACCTCGAAGTCCGCGCTCTTGGCTCATCATCCCTGCTATCCCATGGTCTCTCGGGTGCACATAAGCCTCCATCTTGTCTCCATGCCACCCTTCACCGTACCGAAGCCGTCCAGCTAAGTCAATATGTGTAACCTGCACATCTTGCATACTCACATACACATATTAGAACACAAGGGAAAAGCTATCTTAAACCCTTTGCCCAAACATCAAAACACATGGTCACTCCAGACCATAGATTGCCTCAATAATCTCTCCCTTTTTGATGTTTGACAATATGTTTAAGCTAGGGAAATCAAATAGTAATAAATAGCAACAATAATGCTAAACAAACATTTGGACTTACGTTGTCAAGGCTTCATCTTGGACTTACACCGCCAATGCATATGCAAATGCAACCAATCATGGATCCTATCCCAAGACATCCCACACACCTAACCTCCCTAAGTTAGGATTTTTCACCAAAACTGGCTTTTTAAAACCTATCCCAAGGCTCCTCCTACATTGGACTTATAAAGGCTTTTTAAGAATCTCTCCAAGGTTCCCCTTATGCCAAGAATGGAGCAACAATGCTCCCCCTTCACCTAGTCTCCCCCAAGACCTAGGGTTTCCTTTCAAAGGTGTGTCTGGTTTCCCAAATTAAACCTAACACTTCTCCCCCTTTGCCTAACATCAAAAAGATCCAATAATTTCCCCTTTATTGGACTTTTTAACCTTTAAGTGATTATAAACAATGTGTATTAACCTCCCACAAGGTTCCACACTTATTTCCCATCAATTGGACACTTTTCATCTGCTGGATACCCAATCCAGCCCTGACCAGTCGACTGCACCCCAGGGCAGTCGACTGATACTCTGAAAATCAGAATTTCAGCTTTTCTAGCCAAATTCAGAAATGCGCCAGAAATTCTACAAATCTCCAAAAATTTCCAAATTTTGTGGAGAAGCTTGTGGTACCCATACCTACATGGGAAAAATATACTCAACAATGTACCTATCATCATTCCTAAGTTTGATACAAAATCCAAAACTTCTTATGAAAATTAAGGCAAACAAGAGGCAACCTCCCCCTTAACCTATGTCTTTTCCTAATTTCCACTTTTCCAAGGTTAAGTTCTACCCAACTTAACACCATAGAACCAAGTTAAGTTCTACCCCAACTTAACACCATCCATTCTTTTGTCAAGTTAATCCTAACTTAACACCCTAAGTTTTCTACCCTAGAAACTTCTAGAAAATCCTAGAAAACCTGAAAGATTTAAAAATTTGCAAGCACATTTGTTAGGATATACTCTATCCTAGAAAAATATGGTTCCATGAAAAATATCAAACGTGCTTGACTTTTGGTATATTATCTAATTTCCTCAAAAATGGACATTTTGTATCAACTTTGAAATCTTTCTATAATTCCATGTGTCTGCCAAGGCTGACCATTATAATTTGACACATGAAATTTTCCTCAACTCTCCCCTTTTTATCTCTTAATCCTAGATACATATGTGAGACTTCCATATCCTTTCATTTATCAAGAACTTATCATTCAATGCCATCCAATGAATTTTAAGCACTCATCAATCCTCCTTAAACTTCGTGATATCAATAAAGCCTCATTCCATACAATCATCATTAAATCACGAAGCAAGACTTTACCTAATGACTGTGAAAGAATATATTCAAGATTTTAATTCAAAGTCATATCCTATCATCCAATAGTAATTAATGACCTTCAAACCATATAATATCATCCACGACACAATATCTCATAAGGTAACATGACCCATTCCTATGCTTTCAATTTTACAAGTTCTTACTATCCAATATGCCTTTTTTGCTTAAACCTATGGATCAGTCGACTGCCCCCAGAGCAGTCGACTGCTAAAATGAACAGAAGGTTCTCAGTGCTGATTTTTCCTGGATCAGTCGACTGGCTCTGAGCCAGTCGACTGATACCTGAAATTCTAGTTTATCAGCCTAAATTAAAAAATGCCTAAATAATTCCATAAATCTTCAAAAAATCTGAAATTTTGTGGAGAGATTTATGGAGCCTATGTCTACTTGGGAAAAATATGTTTTCAAACAAATTTACTCCAAATCCCATGATTGGCATGAAACTCAACTCTTCCTAAATTGTATCATTTAAACTTCTCCAAAAGTCCTAATTTTGACTCTTTCTTGATATATCTTTTCATCTCAGACCATAATACCTTTCTATCACTGAGTTATATGGCATTTCCACACTAAAAACCAATTTTTATCAAATATAATCTCGTTTTCATCTTTCATTCCATAAATTTCCTTTTAATGTGCCAATTCCCTAGGATTAAGACTCACCTAAGTCTTCCAAACCCTTTGACACATTTCCTAGTCCACCTAGACTTTCCTAGAGAAATCATCTCTTGAGATCCATTTACCATGGATCCCAAAGGCTCCTAGAGCTCCCCCTTAAGCTCTTAGCCCTAGCCACCTCCGTAGGTGACTCAACCCATACTAGACCACACCGGTGTGCCCCCGGTGATTCTGGTCTACAAACCTAACCGTCTTAAACTTAGACACCTTGTCTTTGGTTAAGTCCTTCTCTTTACCTTCAAATGGCATTCCCTTGCCATTCTTGGATTTCTCCTTCTTGCCATAATCATATGCTATCCCAGCATATTTCTTTCCCTTGGCATTGGAGACCTTAGACCGGTATCCCAACCCCGATCTATCATGGTTGGGTTTTAGACTACCCAACACCATATCTAAATCCTTAGATCCAACCTTGAATCTTTCTAGGGTTTTCTCCAATGTATCAAGCCTTGCCCTCAAGGCTTGATTTTCCTTTTCTAGACTTCTAAACCTAGAGTCTATATCTCCACTTTGGACATTCCTAGACCTACCCATTTACCTAGGCATATGTCTCCCCTTCTTGGGATTTATGCCTTGATACTTAGGTACAAAGGTCTTAGGTTTATCATGATGCATGCTTTTCCTAGGGTTTTGATCTACCTTGTTAACCCTATTCCTATCATGATATTTAAATCCATGATTATGCACAAGCAAATATTTTTCATTAATTTTAGCATACATGGTGGAACTTAAATTTGAATTACATTTTAATTTAAAGTTAGGGATTACCTCCCATACCCTTGTAGTTCCTCCTTGATGTGAGATTCTTTTCTTTCTTTTCTCCTTCTCCCATCTTCTCAATTGCTCCATTTTCTTTAGCTCTCCTTTCCTTGGGCATTTTGTGTGATAATGCCCTAGTTCTCCACATGTGAAGCATCTAATTTTCTTTCTTCTCTCTTGGGCTTCTCCATTCCTACAAACCATGTTAGATTTAAAGGAAATTGAAATAGGTTTAGTGGTTACCTCCTTTTTCTTACCCTTTGAATACTTGCCCTTGTAGTGTCCCTTTTCATTGCATCCAAAGCATATAATGTACTCTTTTGATTTGGCTTTGGTGGAGGTTGGAGCTTTCTCTTGCTCTTGTATGGATGAGGGTCTCTCCATCCCCTCAATCCTTGAAGTTGATGTTCCCTCTTCTTCTCTTGATGAGGTGGAAGATTTTTCACCCAATTGTGTCTCTTCACTTAATGAAATTGACACTTCCTTTTCTTTTTCTTCCTCTTGACCTGTTTGACTTGTCTCCTTGGCTTCTTGAGCTTGTGTAGGATTCTCATGATGTTTTTCCAACTTATTCCATAACTCATATGCACTTTTATATTCTCTTACACAACTCAAAACACTTTTAGGCAAAAGATTAACCAATATATCAATTACCTTTTCATTCGCCCTAGATTGTTCTTGTTGCTCCTTAGTCCAATATCTAGGACGAAGCTTCTTTCCGTGCTTGTCCTTTGGAACTTCGAAGGACTCTTCTATTACCACTCTACATTCCCACTCCATTCCAAGCCATGTCATCATTCGCATACTCCAATATTGAAATCTTCATGATCGTAGGGAGGCGGAGTGTAGATGTCATCCCCTAGCTTATCTTCCATCATTTTTCCTCTAGCTTTCTTTGCTCCCTCGGCGGTTAGTCCATAGATGAGCTCACAAGCTCTAATACCACTTGTTAGATCGTTACGCCTTGCTAGAGGGGGTGAATATCACTTTTCGGTTTGTTCTTCCTACGTTGTTAGTGCGCAAGCGAAAATACAATAAAAACTAAACTAAAACAAACAAACAACGCTAACAAACCTATTTACGTGGTTCGGAGATGAAGACTCCTACTCCACGACAGTCCGTGAGGTGGACGATCCCTCGATCCTTCGGCGGATCACTCCCCGGATGCCCTCCAGCTAGCTTGCGTAGCTCCTTGTGGGTGGAGAAACCTCTCCACAACCTTGAGTACACCTCTGAGCTCTAGAGACTACTAACAAGCCCTAACCAAGCTTGTTTCGTCAGGGTTCTCAGCTCAACCGGAGTTCTCTTAAATAGAACTCAACACTGAAACCCTCACCACCAGTCGATTGGTAATTTACCAGTCGACTAGTCCCACTCAACTAGACAGCCAATGGCTCTCTCAACGGCTAGTTTTTGAGCTTACCAGTTGACTGCTCCCAGAGCAGTCGATTAGTCTCGGGTCAGAAACCTTCTGTGAGTTTTTGTGCTTGATGGCAATCGATTGTTATATTCCCAGTCGACTGCCCAGTTTACAAACACACTCCTACTCACTCCGAAGACCCTCCTCCTCACGTGCCTTCAGGTACACTCCCTTGGCTCGCCCCTTGAAGTCCTCTTCCACCGCTATCGTCCCTCGGATGCGCACACAAGCCTTCCCTTGGCTTGTCTCCATGCCACCCTTCACGTGTGCCCCTGAAATCCACTTCCTGGCTTGCCCTTGGAGTCCACCTCCCTCGGCTCTTGTCCCTTCATAACTTAGCTGACTCTTCACTAACAGCCTTGACTGTTGCCTTCGCACCCTCTTCGACTTCGGCTCCCGTCCCTCGGATGCACACAAGCCTCCAGCTTGTCTCCATGCCATCCTTCATGCATGCCTCGAAGTCCGTGTCCCTGGCTCATCATCCCTGCTATCCCATGGTCCCTCGGGTGCACACAAGCCTCCAGCTTGTCTCCATGTCACCCTTCACCGTACCGAGGTCGTCCAGCTAAGTCAATATGTGTAATTTGCACATCCTACACACTCACATACACATATTAGAACACAAGGGAAAACTTAACTTAAACTCTTTGCCCAAACATCAAAACACATGGTCGCTCCGGACCATAGATTGCCTCAACAGACACTATAAATGCAAGTGTCCTAATTTGGTCAAGAAGAAGGCTCAAGTCACTTCCAAAGCGAAGGAAAAGTAAGGAGGTCGACCCCATGATATGAAAGGGAAAATAACACATTGTGTATTTTTCTTGCAACAAGAAGGGATATTATCAGACTCAATGTCTAAGGGAGAGAGATCCGACTAAGAACAAAAGAGGAAGCTCAAGTCAAGGGGGAGCTTCTACGAACACTTCAAAGGTATCATTAGTTAATGGTATTTATTTAAATCATGATAAAATGCATGCTAGAAATAATTGTTAATATTTTAGTGCTATATATCATGAAAATAGAAAGCATGAAAAGCCTAGGGAGAATTATAAGTCATTTTATACCAAGACTACCACACCAAAGGTGGGTGAAAATTTTAGGATATTTAATAATAGACTATAAATTCTAAGGCTAAAAAGGAAAATATTCAAGGCAATCATAAAAAATCCAAAATTGAGGATTTAATGATGGACAATCAAGTCTTGAGGTCAAGACTTGATAAACTAGAAAAGACTCTTAAGAAAATGATAATTAGTGTTAAAGGGTCTGGAACAAAACCTAGGTTTAGGAAAATAAAGGTCATTTATGGACAAGAAGGGTTTGGGCTACAAATCCAATTCTAACAAGGTGTCCTCCTATCAAAAAGTTTCATATGGTTATGGAACTAAATCTAGGTATAGGAGCCAAGTCAAGGCCATAAGGGAAGATATCCCTATAATTGACCTAAACGAGATTAGTGTGACTAAGGCTTCTAAGAAGTCTAGAAAAGTTATTGGGAAGGTATTAAGGGAAGTTATCCATAGTGAGTACCTAGAACATCTAAGGAGTACCAATAATTTTTGGGTTCCTAGAATGTGTTCTCTACACCCTAGATGAGTTTAGAGAGTATCAACTCTAATTAGAAGAGTAGTTAACTCAACCATGATCAAGTTGACACTTTAGGGATTTTCAAGATATTAATGACACCTTGAAAATGAGGAATTGATATTTACTCTTGAAGAGTAAAATTGTGACAAATTAATTTTTTAGAATATTTGAACTTAATCAAATTGTCACAAATAAGATAGAATGCAAGGAATGTCAAGTTGAGATTTTGACATTTTCTAGGGAGATGAGGGCAAAGTAGAATTATTCTTGGCTTAACGATTAATTAATAATACTTAGATAGAAAATTTAAGTATTTTCTTTAAGCTAAAATGTCATGTTTTATGTGTCCTATCATATGTCATGACATCATATTTTAACATTCATATTTAATTATAAGAAATATTGTATGTCATGTAATACATCATTTAGCTATAATAGTTTTCTTTTTGAGAATACTTATGTGATGTATGTCATAGTCATCTATCATGCATTATTTCAATTCATTAAAATTAAAGACAATGACATCAATTGACATCATAGGTTGAATAATCAAAATTTAAATGTCTAGATAGGTAAGTATGCTCCCAAAATATCAAGGAAAACCTACTTAACATCTCACTAAGACTATAAGGGTGACTTTATGTGATTAAGATACATTAGATATAAGTGTGATGTTAGGTGGATGAATAAAATTTAAGATGATGATTTAGTGCATTAATTTGAGTTTTAGATTCAACAAAACAAGTAATTATGTGAAGTCCAATCATTGGAAAAGCTAGTATACAAATCATATGTATTTAGTGTTAGGATCTTACTGTCAAGCTAGAGGGGGGGGGGGTGAATAGCTTTCGTTCGATTTTTCTACCTACAACGTTAGCATGCACAAGCGAAATACTAAATAAAAACTAAAACAATGCTAACGTGTCACCTTTACGTGGTTTAGAGATGAAGCTCCTACTCCACGGCTGTCCGTAAGGTGGACGATCCCGATCCGTCGGTGGATGACTTCCCGGATGTCCTCCGGCTAGCTCGTGTAGCTCCTTGTGGTGGAGAAACCTCACCACAAACCAAACTTCACTTCTGAGCTCTTAGACTACTATTTGGCCTTTAACCAAAGCCAAATTCGTCAAGAAGTCTCAGCCAAAACGAAGCTCTCTTAAATAGAGCCTAAGACTGAACTAGCCGCTGCCAGTCGACTGTCCCCACTGCAAGAGCTAGCCAACGGCTAACTCAATGGCTAGATTTTTGACCTGATCAGTCGACTGGTCCCATACCAGTCGACTGATCTTTCTGTGAGTTTGAGTTCCCCATTGGCTGTTGACTAATCCATTCCCAGTCGACTGCCCAGCTTACATATTCACTCTCCCTCACTCCGAAGACCCTCTTTCACGTATGCCTTCAAGTCCACTCCCTTGGCTCACCCCATGAAGTCCTCTTCCACTGGTTGTCGTCCCTTAGATGCGCACGCAAGCCCTCGGCTTGCCTCCATGCCATCCTTCACGTATATCCTTTGAAGTCCACTTCCCCGACTTGCCCTTGGAGTCCTCTTCCCTCGACTCTCGTCCCTCGGATGCGTACTCCATGTGTGACTCACCAAGTCCTGCAAACTCAATCACACATATCAAACCACAAAGGTAAACCTAACTTAAACCCTTTGCCCAAACATCAAAACACATGGTCACTCCGGACTATAGATTGCCCCAATAATTCCCCCTTTTTAATGTTTGGCAATACGTTTAAGTTAGGGAAAACAAATAGCAAATATGAATAGATCCTATCACAAGGTATCCCCGAACCTAACCTCCCCAAGAGTTTAGGACTTTTACCAAAATCGGGCTTTTTAAAACCTTTCCAAGGCTCCCCCTTATTGGACTTACAAAGGTTTTTTAAGAACCTCTCCAAGGTTCCCCTTACGCCACAAATGAGCAACAATGCTCCTTTACCTAAGCTCCCCCTAGACTAGGATTTCTTACAAAGGCGTGTTTGATTTCCCACTTAAACCCAACACTTCTCCCCTTTGCCATACATCAAAAGGACTCCAATAATTTCCCTTTCATTAGATCCTTTAACTCCTAATGCTCATAAACACAGTGTACTAACCCCCCATAAGATTACACACTTGTTTTTCATCATTTGGACACCTTTCGTTTGGTGAAACACCAATTTCAGCCTTTACCAGTCGACTGCCCCTGGGCTAGTCGACTGACACTCTGAAAATCCCAATTTCAGCTTTTCTGACTCAAATTCAGAAATGCACCAGAAATTTCATAAATCTCCAAAAATTCTCAAATTTTGTGGAAAGGTTTTGGTACCCATATCTACTTGGGAAAATACATCCAACCATGTATCTACCACCAATCCCAAGATTGACACAAAATCAAAACTAACTAAATGGTTCAATTGAACCTTATGCTAAAGTCCTAGTTTTGGCTTCCCCTTGATGTCACTGCCCATACCAAACCACAATGCATCCCTAGCATTTGTTTATATGTATTTACTCATCAAAAACCAACTTTCATGCTATATGACCCCAATGTCATATTTTTATGCATGATACTCCACTCCAATGTGCCAAAACCAAGAATTGAGACTCAAGTCCATCTCCAACTCTTTTGGCACACTTCATAACCCATCTAGACTTCCGAGAGGAACCCTCCCGGGATCCATAGACCATGGGTCCAACTTGACTCCTAAAGCTCCCCCTTGAGCTCTTAACCCTAGACACCTCCCTAGGTGACTCATTCACAAGCACAAGGCCACACCGGTGTACCTCTGGTGACTCTTGACTTACAAACTTAACCTTCTTAACTTTGGACCCCTTGTCCTTAGTTAAGACCTTTTCTTCCCTTTTAATGGCATCCCCTTGCCATTCTTGGATTTTCCCTCCTTGCCATAATTATATGCTACCCTAGCATATTTCTTTTCATTGGCATTGGAGACCTTAGATCGGTATCCTAGACCCGATCTATCATTGTTGGGTTTTAGACCACCCAACACCATACCTAAACCCTTAGATCCAATAGTGAATCTATCTAGGGTTTTTTCTAACCTATCAAGCTTTGCCCTCAAGGCTTGATTTTCCCTTTCTAGGTTCTCAATCCTAGAATCAACATGTCCACCTTGGACATTCCTAGACCTACCCACCTTCCCAGGCATATGTCTCCCCTTCTTGTGATTTGTGCCTCGATCATTAACCACCTTCCTTCCCATAGGCATGGTAGTTTGGGTCTTTCTTGGTCTAGCCTTGGGTAATGATTTCCTAGAATTATCTACCTTGTTAATTATTTCTATCATTATAACTAAATCCATGATTATTCTTAACAAGCATCTAAGAATTTGAAATTGGATTCAATTTTAAACAAGGAATTACCTTCCCTTTTACCTTTGAAGCTCCCCCTTGACTTGAGCTCCTCTTCTTTTCTAATTTTTCAAGTGCGCCAATTTCTTGATTTCTCCTTTCTTTGGGCACTTGGTGTGGTAGTGTCCATGCTCACCACATGTGAAGTAAATTATATGCTTCTTATCCTTCTTTGCTCCATCCCTACAACTCATATTAGTTTTCAAACTATTTGAATTGAGTTTAGGGTTTATCTCTTTTTCTTACCCAATGGACACTTGTCCTTGTAGTGTCCCTTTTTATTGCACCCAAAGAAAATTATGTGATCCTTTAACTTTGCTTTGATGGAGGTAGCTTCTTCTTGCTCCGGTGTTGAGGATGGTCTCTCCTCCCCCTCAATCCTTAACGTGGAGACTTCTTCTATTTCTTCCTCACTTGAGGATGTGGATGATTCAACTCTCTCCTCCTCTTCGGATGTTGAACTTAACTCAACTTTCGATTGGTCCTTTCCTTCTCTTGGACCAATGACCCCTTTTCCTTGGACTCTTCTTCTCCTTGTCCTTGTGTTGAATTTTCATGTAGAGCTATCACCTTTCTCCAAAGCTCATATGCATTCTTGTATTCTCCTACATTTGACACAATATATGAAGGTAATAAATTTAATACAATTCTAGTTACCTCCTTATTCGCCTCCACTTCTTCCGTTTGACTCTTGGTCCAATACTGAGGTCGAAGGCATTTTCCCTTCTTGTCCGTTGGAGCTTCAAATGGAACTTCCAATGTAGTCCAATGATCCAATCCATTTGGAACCACGTCTCCAAGTGCTTCCACCAATAATCGAAGTCATCACGGTCGTATGGAAGTGGAATTCTAATATCCCATCCTAGTGGACCTTCCGAAACCATCTTCCTCTAGCTTTTTGCTCTCCCAGCGATTAGTCCGTAGACGAGCGAACCTTGGCTCTGATACCACTTGTTAGGATCTACCGTCAAGCTAGAGGGGGTGAATAGCTTTCATTCGATTTTTCTACCTACAATGTTAGCATGCACAAGCGGAAATACTAAATAAAAACTAAAACAATGCTAACGTGTCACCTTTACGTGGTTCGGAGATGAAGCTCCTACTCCACGGCTGTCCATAAGGTGGACGATCCTGATTCGTCGATGGATGACTCCCCGAATGTCCTCTGGCTAGCTTGTGTAGCTCCTTGTGGGTGGAGAAACCTCACCACAAACCAAACTTCACTTCTGAGCTCTTAGACTACTATTTGACCTTTAACCAAAGCCAAATTCGTCAA
The DNA here is from genome assembly GCA_024364735.1 of Boesenbergia rotunda. Taxonomy (NCBI): domain Eukaryota; kingdom Viridiplantae; phylum Streptophyta; class Magnoliopsida; order Zingiberales; family Zingiberaceae; genus Boesenbergia; species Boesenbergia rotunda. The sequence continues at coordinate 347,361 of JAGFNQ010002225.1, forward strand.
GAAGTCTCAACCAAAACGACTGAACTAGCCGTTGCCAGTCGACTGCCCCCATGGCAGTCGACTGATCCTACTGCAAGAGCTAGCCAACGGCTAACTCAACGGCTAGATTTTTGACCTGATCAGTTGACTGGTCCCATACCAGTCGACTGATCTTTTGTGAGTTTGAGTTCCCCGCTGACAGTCGACTAATCCATTCCCAGTCGACTGCCCAGCTTACATATTCACTCTCCCTCACTCCGAAGACCCTCCTTCACATATGCCTTCAAGTTCATGTTAGTAGGAGCCCTAGAGCCAATTATGTGATGATTGACTAGGGACTTTTGTATCATATTCTATCATTAATAAAGGCATGTTGAGTTATTATACCTACTTTAGTATTTGTGCCAAATAACTAAGTATAATAATGTCTTGTGTAGTAGGTTCTTAACTACATTATATCGATTGGTTGAATCGATAGTGAGATAATGTAGAGAACACTACATTAAATTATTCCTAGTCAAGCATTAATATTCAAGGACAATATTAATGCATGGAGACTAGCATGTAGGTCAATTGATGACTTGAGCTCACAAGTCATGGATATGTGATACCAAGTTGATACATGGGTATACATTAGAGAATGTGTACTGAATTGACCCGCCATGAGAAAGTTTCATAGATTGTCATATGAGTGTCATAAACTTTCTCATGTGACTATTAGTATGAATAGTCCTTAGACCTGAAGTCACTACGGTTCCCTACATAAGGAGTTATGTACTTTGGTATCCTCAAACGTCACCCGTAACAGGATGGACTATAAAGGCGATCACTGGGTATGTAATGAATTATGCGGAGGGATGTAAGTGATGTAGATGAGATCTATCCCTCCCATATGTCGGGAGTGATATCTGTGGGCCCCTTGATCGAGTAGGACTACTGAAACGCATGACCATGCTCAAATGAGTCAATATGAGATATTGAGCTCATTTGTTTGAGTGAGTCTACTCGGGGATCAAGAAACACATAGATTGATCGAGGATGACACGGTCTATGCCTCATTGGTCAATCAGATATCAAGGATAGAAGGACAAGGTCATACATTATCATAGTCACGGAGGTTTAGTCAGATCTCGACTTTTCTTGTTACTTGGGTAGCAATGATGCATTGCTAGATGCCGCTCATTGCTTATGTGTCTAAAGCGTTTAGGCGCATTGCTAATGTCATGAGAACCTATTGGGTCACACACTAAGGACATGATGCTTCGGGAAATCTGATCGGGAGCCCGAGTTGGGAACTTGGGAGATCATATCGGGAAATCTGATTGGGAGCCCAAGTTGGGAACTCGGGAGATCTGATCGGGAGCTCGAGTTGGGAACTCGGGAGACTAGTTCAGGAGCTCGGGACAGGAGCTCGGGAGCTCAGGTCAGGAGCTCAGGGACTTGGTCGAGAGCTCGACGCTCGGCAGACTAGGTCGGGAGCTCGGCGCTCGGCAGACTGGGTCGGGAGCTCGACAGACTGGGAGAGCTCAGCGGCTTGCTCGACAGACTTGGTCGGGAGACCTGGTCGGAAGCCCGAGAGGCCCGGTCGGAATTGCAGGGAGATTCATTAAAATGTTTAATGAAGGAAAGAGAAAAGTTTATCTTCATTGGATGAAGAGAAGGTGAATAGTCATATGAAAAGATGTGCTCTTTATTGGCTTTAATGAAGGGAAGTCAAAGAGACAAAAGACTCTTCATATTTATGGGATGAGTATAAAAGAGGGGCTAGTCATTTTGAATGAGTAGTGAGTATTTCTCTTCTTCCCTTCCTCTCTTCTTCCTCTTCTCCTTGGTCGAAACCCTTGTTGGGTTCTTGGTGGTCTTGTGAACTACCTCAAGTTGCTAGCACAACTAAGGTAGTTTTCCCAAAGTTGAGAGATCGTGTCTGTGTAGATACGAATAGAGGCACAAACACTTGAACGTGCAAGAGATCCGCGCATCTTGAACGAGCCAGATAAGCGAAAAGGCACACTCCAAAGGTATACATTTTAGATAGATCTATTAGATAGATGAACTTTGTATGAGTTTTTCTTTGGCATGGATCGCTCGAGGGATCTTGTTTCCGCGCATTTTGTGTTTTGGTGCCGGGAGATCCAACAGTCCACTCCCTTGGCTCGCCCCTTGAAGTCCTCTTCCACCGGCTGTCGTCCCTCAAATGCGCACGCAAACTCTCAGCTTGCCTCTATGTCATCCTTCACGTATGCCCTTTGAAGTCCACTTCCCCCCACTTGCCCTTGGAGTCCTCTTCCCTCGGCTCTCATCCCTCGGATGCGTACTCCATGTGTGACTCACCAAGTCTGCAAACTCAATTACACATATCAAACCACAAAGGTAAACCTAACTTAATCCCTTTGCCCAAACATCAAAATACATGGTCACTCCGGACCATAGATTACCCCAACATTTAGCCCAATAAATATGGTTGGAAATTATTTTTGAAAATCATTTTGGAAAACCTTTGTGAAGTCTATCTTTTAATAAAACTCATTATTTATAAGTTAGATACAAAATTGAGTGAAATATTGAAGTTTTTAATAGTTTTTAATTTTGTGTCAATCTTTGAAATAAAAGGTATTTTCATAGAAAATTATTTTTTCATGAAAGTATATGACTTAAATGATGTCTACACAAAATTTTGTAAATTTTTGAATAACATAGAATTATTTCTGAATTTATGAATTTTGGTCTAAAATTGAAATCATAAATTTCAGTTAAGGTAATCGATTACCCCACACTATTGATTAGTTAATCAATTGGTGATAATTTTCATGAGCACAGTAGCTCACGGGATCAATCAATTGATCGATTAGGACTGGCCCAATCGATTAGAACCCAACTCTAATTGATTAGCGATGGCCAGAATCGATTGGTAATAAAATCAATCGATTAGCTTGGCCTGTTTTGCCTAAAATAGTCTGATTTCAGTCCATTAAGCTAAGTTTAAGTCATTAAACTATTCCTAACCCTATGAAGTGCTTTTGTAAACAATTATGAGTAATTTTCTAAATGAAAATAAGGAAAGAATGGTTGCAAGGACTAGATTGAAGTTAAGGAGAAGGTTAATATTCAAAGTTGAATTTTTAATCTCATAACTTCAGTCTTAGAATTTCGTAAAGGTTTAAGAACTCCAAATCATTGTTGGTGTAATGATAAAAATTTGGAGAGTGTTTTGAGGGGGAGAACTTCCTTAAAAGTATGATTTTTTTTTCTTTTAAAGAATGAGGAGACAATAGAAGGTGAGAACATTCATTATGATGCATATATGCTCAAGGTTGAGCATAGGATATAATGAAAGGTATGCGATTTTCATTTGGTCGTTCTTGAACGAAGATGCTCTTTGAAAGAGTTTTTGATGTGTGCCAAAAGGGGAGAAAATATAGGGTTCAAGTTAGGAAACCCTTATCCTTTGGCATGCATTGAAGAAGCATGTTGTTGGATCGAGAGAAACGATAGAGGGGGGGGTTGAATATCGTAAATCGTTCGGTTTAGAGTTAGAGAAATTACGCAGTGGAAGAATTAAACACAAATGCGAACACAAGATCATTTACTTGGTACGGAGTCACGGTCGGCTCCTACTCCAAGGCCCACGGTTATTAACCATTTACTGCGGCCAATTCTATATGTGTGCAAAACAGTTTACAGACAGATATGATAATTGTAGTACAGTAAACAAAACAAATAGCTCTTTGTTACCGACGTCCGGTGTAGATTGTATTTTCGGAGCAGAGGGACGTCGTTGGCACTTGTATCTCGAGTCGAGAGGTTTCCGGAGCAGAGCGCGGGAGTAGAAGAGCGTGAGTAAGTTGGAAGAATTGATTATTGAGAAGCCTTGGCGTTGGGTGCTATTTATAGCACTTCGGGGCGCCCTGGACGTCGGGGGCGCCCCCCACGTGTCAGCCGATCCGAGATTCTCTCGGTCAGCCCTTATCCCTCTCGAATAGGGCTGAGGTTGACTCTGGGGTCGCCCGAGACGCTAGGGGCACCCTGGTTGACCCGATCTGCTGGTTTCTCGGCTGGATAAGTCTTATCCTCTTCGTTGGCTTGAGTGCGGGGCGCCCTGGGCATTGGGGGCGCCCGGGAGCACGGGGGTGCCCCGCCTATTAAGCTCCCGAAGCACTTCTTTGCTTAACTTGTTTTGTACTGGCCTTGGGGGCGCCCGGGACACTGGGGGCGCCCTGCTCAGCTACTTACCTCTCTCCTTTGGGCATTCTGAGCTGCAGACACATGTTCCTTCGGTTCTGCATCCAGGGTTAGTCCAAAACAATATAAAACAATATGGTATTAGGTTTATACAGCCTTAGCTGTCTTGGTTCTGACTTTGGGTCTCCAAAATGGAGCCCTAGGTCAAACCGACGCCTACTGTTCCCTCAATGGGGAACGCATCCTCACCTACTCCTCTCAGGAGAATTTACCTGATGCCATCCGACTCCTCCGGTTGGACTTTGGCCTAGCGGTCCTTCGCTACGTCTTGGATACCTAGCTGTCCTTCGCCCGGTGCCTAGCAGTCCTTTGCTAGGTCTTGGATACCAAGCTGTCCTTCGGCCGGTGCCTAGCAGTCCTTCGCTAGGTCTTTGGATCCTGACAGTCCTTCGCCAGGTGCCTAGCAGTCCTTCGCTAGGTCTTTGGATCCTGGCAGTCCTTCGCCAGGTGACTAGCAGTCCTTCGCTAGGTCTTTGGATCCTGGTAGCCCTTCGCCAGGTGCCCAGCTGTCCTTCGCCAGGACTTAGGGTTTCAGTGCCTAGCAATCCTTTGCTAGGTGCCTAGCATTCCCTTGCTAGGACTTCAATCTACACACTCAAGAAGCATGTTAGATAACAAATAAGACTTAACTTTTGAACCCTTTGCCATTTATCAAAACACAGGTTCGACTTGGGTGCTTTCTGCACCAACAATCTCCCCTTTTTTGATTTATGGCAACCCAGGTTCAAAAAGTTAAGTTAATCAGAACATATAAAATGAAATTTTGTTTCCTCCCCCTGGAAGGAATCTCCCCCTTGATTTTTCAAAAGTTCGTGGGGTTTTGAAAATAAATTCTAAGTCTAAAGATGGATTTAATTTTACTTAGAACAATTTTCAACAGAAACTTTAAAGACATATTTTCTAAAATAATTTTGGTTGTGCACTTTGGAAAATTTATACTTATAGGAAAATTTTGAAAACTTAAGTTAAATGCTTAGGAAAATTTTGAAAACTTAAGTTTAAGTACTAAGAAGATTTTGAAAACTTATGTTTTAAGTACTTAAAAGATTTTTGAAAACTTAAGTTAAAAATATTTTAAAAAGAAGCTTAAGTTTAATTTAAAAACTTTGAATAAAAGCTTAGTACTTTTTGAAAATATATTATGTACTTTTGAAAAATAGTACTTTTTGAAAATATATTAAGTACTTTTGAAAAATAGATAGATTAAGTACTTTTTGAATAAAGGATAAGGTTTTGAATTTTTGAGAATAATTTTAAAGCCTTCTCTCCTTTCCTACCTCTCCCCCTTTGCCATATATCAAAAATAAAGAAATGTAGCAAAAAAGGTTGCATAATAACAGAAAAAAATAAACTGCATAATTTGTTGTACTGAACCAATACAGGATATGAACTAAACCAAATCAATTTCAATTTTCTCTTTTAGAGTCCTGTCTAACCCAATTAGCTACTTACTAACTGTTATAAACAGTAGTTTTCGCTAGGGTTAGTCAAGTTAAGTGTTCTGCTCAAGTTAGAGTTTCTAAACTTGACACTTTACTTGATTACTGTGTAAGTTGTATTTAGTGCCCTAATTACTGCAGATGCACTGATCTACATCTTGAATTAAGGCAAAGACCTAAACATCTCAACCCATTCTATAGGTGCATGCAGTTCTAGGGTTAGGGCCTAGGCTAAGTCCATTTGCGAAAAAACCCTAGTTTTGAAAGGGTAGTTTTATAATAAAACTAAGTTGAAAACTTTATTTATTTTAAAAAAACTTTTCAAAACTAAGTAAAAGCTGATTTTGAAAGCAGTTAAAAACTACTTTAGAAACTGATTTTAAAATGAGTAAAGCAGTAAGAAAAACCAAAAAGTAGAGTAAGCCTATTCTACCAAGCATAATCCTAACTGCCTTCTTAGTGAGCTGAGCTCAGACTCAGGTAGGGGTTTAGTGAATATGTCAGCTAAGTTAGATTTATAGTCTACATGCTTAAGGTCTATTTCACCTCTTGCTACATGGTCTCTTACAAAGTGGTGTTTCACTTCTATGTGTTTAGTTCTGGAATGTTGGATTGGTTTTTTAGTTAGATTAATCGAGCTTATGTTGTCAATGAAAACCTGAGTTTGGGTATAGTTGAGCTGGAAGTCCTTAAGAGTGTGCATCATCCATAAAAGTTGTGCTACACACTCTCCTAAGGCAACATACTCAGCTTCAGTTGTGGATAGAGCTACACAGTGTTGTTTTCTGCTGCACCAACTTACTAGACTATTTCCTAATAGTTGGCAACTTCCACTTGTGCTCTTTCTATCTCATTTACAACCAGCGTAGTCCGAATCCGAGTATCCTGACAAGTCGAAGGTTGAGGTCCTAGGATACCAAATCCCTACATTTAGGATGCCCTTAACATATCTTAGTATTCTTTTTAGGGCTGCTAAGTGCGTCTCCTTAGCACAGGTTTGGTATCTAGCACACATTCCTACAGCAAAAAGGATATCAGGTCTACTTGCTGTAAGGTATAGTAGACTTCCTATCATACTTCTATAGAGTTTAGGGTCTACTGTTTACCATCAGGGTCACTATCTATTTTTATATTTGTGGCCATGGGGGTACTTATGCTTTTAGAGTTATCCATTTTAAATTTCTTTATTAACTCTTTAGTATATTTGGATTGATGGACATAGTTTCCATCCCTAGTTTTTTTTATTTGTAACCCTAGGAAAAAGTTGAGCTCACCAACTAGACTCATTTCAAACTCATTTTCCATTATTTTTACGAATTCTTTTAAAAAATTAGAGTTGGTGGAACCAAAGATTATGTCATCGACGTAGATTTGGGCAATAAAGATTTCTTTTTCTAAGGTTTTAATGAATAGGGTTGAGTCAATTTGTCCTTGTTTAAATTCTTTAGAAATTAAGTAAGTTGATAAGTATTCATACCAGGCCCTAGGAGCTTGTTTTAGTCCATAAAGTGCTTTGATAAGTTTATAAACATGGTTAGGTCTTTCTAAGTCTTCAAAACCAGGGGGTTGTCCTACATAGACTTCTTCCTTAATGAATCCATTTAGAAAGACTGATTTTACATCCATTTGGTATAGTTTGAATCCTTTATGTGATGCAAAGGCTAATAACATCCTAATAGACTCAAGTCTAGCTACTGGGGCATAGGTTTCGTCATAATCTAACCCTTCTACTTGACTGAATCCTTTCGCTACTAAGCGGACTTTATTTTTGACTATTTCTCCTCGATCATTTAACTTATTCCTAAAAATCCACTTAGTGTCAATGACGGATTTGCCCTCAGGTTTAGGTACTAATTCCCAGACTTGGTTTCATTCGAATTGGGCTAACTCTTCTTGCATAGCTATGATCCAATCAGGATTAGGTAGGGCTTCCTCTATAGTCTTAGGTTCAATTTTTGAAATCATGGCTATTTGACTAAGGTTTCTATAGGAAGACCTAGTTCTGACTCCTAATGTTGGATCACCCACAATTTGATCAGTTGGGTGACTAAGTCTGGGTTTCTTGGTTTTTCTTGAACTTGGTTCAGCCTCAGGTCCGCTGGTCGATTTGGTTCACTATTTTGGTTCAATGTTTNGGTCTGGATTATCAAATGTTGAGTTGATTTCTTCATCAAATATTAAGTTTGTTGTTTTTCAATTTTCTTAGTTTGTTTGTTGTAAACCCTATAGGCTCTACTTGAGGTTGAATATCCTAGGAAGATGCCTGGGGTTGACTTAGACTGGAATTTTCCTAGATAGTCTTTGGTGTTTAGGAATATGGACTTTGCATCCAAAGACCCTTAGGTAGTGTAGATTTGGAAGTCTATGGTAGTATAATTCATAGGGTGTTTTGTTGTGTCGCTTGTTAATCAGGACCCTATTTTGGATGTAGCAAGCCGTACTAATTGCTTCTGCCCAATATTGGTTAGCTAAGTTGAATTCATTGAGCATAGCCCTAGCGGCTTCCTGTAGGGTTCTATTTTCCTTTCGACTATGCCATTTTGCTGGGGGGTTCTAGGACACGAAAATTCGTGTATATACCCATTTACCTTACAAAATTCCTCGAATCGTTGATTTTCAAATTCTCCCCCATGGTCACTCCTAAGTCTTTTGATTTTAGTATCGTTTTGATTTTCAATTAACTTACAGAATTCATTAAATAGGTTTAGGGTTTCATCTTTGGTCTTTAAAAACCTAACCCAGGTAAACCTAGAGTAATCATCAACTATTACTAAGCAGTATTGGTTCCCGCTTAGTGATTTGGCTCCATGTGAATCAAATAGGTCAAGGTGCAGGAGCTCAAGTGTGGTTTGAGTTAGATCAGATTGGATTAATTTATGATTAGACCTTATTTGTTTGCCTTGATTACATGATTCACATATTAAGTTTTCATTATTTTTAATTTTGGGGATACCTTTAATTTAGCCAAGTTGGGTGATTTTTGAAATAATTCTCAGATTAGTGTGACCTAGTCTCCTATGCCAGATGATTGATTGTTCTAACTGAGTTAACGTACATTTAGGTACTAGGGGTAGGTTTATAGTGTAAACATTATTTTTCCTAGTGCCCTTAAGCATGATTTCTGAGTCTTGCAGGTTTCTAATCAGGCAGTTAGAATTGTTGAAGGTAACTACATAACCAGAATCACACAACTGACTTATGCTAAGCAAGTTAAAAATGAAATTTTCAACCAAAAGCACTTTCTAATGACAAAGTCAGATTTAAGTTCAATATTACCTGACCCAATTACCTTGAGTGTAGCATTGTTGCCAAATGCCACTGAGCTTAGGTTCTTGAACTAGAGTTTGGTGAATTTCAATTTATCTCCAGTCATGTGTCTGGAGCAACCGCTATCCAACATCCATTGGTCCAAATCTTTATGTTCCTACACATAAAGAGTTTTGTTGATTTGGATCCAATTAGAATCAGGAATAGCCTAAATTGATTTTCACAGCCTAGTCTGTCTCACCCAAATCTAGGGTTATCAATCACGTTAGCCTTATAGGTTTTGTGAGACAGGTTTTGGTAAATAGAATTATTTTAAAAAAATTATGATTTATTTTGAAAATTTTAAATTAATTTTGAAAACAGTTGATTTTGAGTTTATTTAAAAAAGAATGTTTGAATCTACAATTAACTGATGACTTGTGTTAGATTCGAATTTGACAGAGACTAATTTGAATTTGAATTTCACAGATTGACTTCCAGGTCTTGGCGAGGCACTAGGCCTTCTTTGGCCGTAGCCTTATTGGATCATCAACCCTTTCCTTGACAAAGCCTTTCAATGAAATTTCATTTTCAAAATTAGTCCTTGAAAAATTCTGGTCTAACTAGTTTGGGTCTTGGATCGGTAGCTTCGGCTAGTTTCACCAACTAAAGAGACCAAGTAGAGAATACTTGACCTTATTAGAATTGGTTTCCCTAAGGTACTATCATCTCACCGCCACTCAATACTATGTTGTTCAAATTTCAGTTAAATTGGTTCAGTCCTTAACTAACCATTTCTAAGTCTAAGCATGTTAAATTGCAGGAATTAAATAAACAAACAATCATGCAATTTGAAAACAAGAATTGAATTTTATCTAACAATAAATATAGTTTTTAATTTGGCTCCCCCTGGACTAAAGCCACGATAATGGTTCGTCAAGATGTGAATCTTGTCCTTGGGGATCCAATACTGATTTGATCCAGTTTGTTTGTTCAGGTACAGTTTGGGTACCCATGCCTGAACTTTAGGTCTGGACTGGTTCAATACAGCATAGTAGGATCTTTGTCTAGATTTGGTTCTATAGCCTAGTCCGGATCGATTTAGAACCGACTTCTGTTTTTCAAGAATCATGTCAAGACCCTTGGAACCAGAAGTGAATCGTTCTAAAGCTGATCTAAGGTCCTTAACCTGAGTTTTCAGGAAGGAATTCTCTTTCTCAAGTTTTTCAACTTGATTAGAGCTTCCTTCTTGAACCTTCTCAGTTAAGGATCTAAAGTCAGATCCCTCTTTCAGGAGTTTTACTTCCTGTCGGAGGGATTCGACTCGGAGTTTAGCTTTCGCCAAATCTCGAGAAAGATAAGAAATTAACTCATTTAACTGACTTCTAGAAAAACCACTTACCTTGATTTCGCCGTCCTCTGAAAATGTCAGTCTGCCGTCGTCCTGTTCCGATTCTGACTCGGTCTCGATTTCTTCTGAGGCGGTTAGCGCGAGCAGGTTTGACTGTGGGACCTCTTCTTCTTCTTCGAAGGAGGACTCGTCCCACGTTGCTTGGAGTGCCTTCTTCTTCGTCGTCTTCTTTGTTTCCTTCAGGTTGGGGCATTCGGTCTTGTAGTGGCCCTTCTTCTTGCACTCGTAACAGGTTACGTTGGGCTTGTTCTTTTCATTTGAGGGTTCAACTGGTTCATCCTTTCTTCGGCTGGCTTTTCTTCTGTTGGTTTGGTTCTTCAATTCCTTGTAGTAGTCCCGGGCCAGTCGGACCAGCTTAGGTCGATCTCCTTCTTCGTCTTCTGAGTTTGAGTCTGAATCAGACTCGGGTGCAGGTTGAGGCTTCTTCTTGGTTGTCCTTCCAGTTTTACCTGTAATAAAGACAATACCTTTCTCGGCCAGATTGCAGTTAGTCTGTTCATGTAATTCGAGTTCAGAAAATAGTTCGTCTAATTTAATTTTTGACAAGTCCCTTGAAACCTTGTATGCATCTACCATAGATGCCCACAAGGTGTTTCTCGGGAAAGCATTTAATGTGTACCTTATTAGGTCACGGTTTTCTACCTTGTGACCGATGGTGTGTAGTTCGTTCATTAGTTCCTGAATTCGGGCGTGGAGTTGAGCTGCTGTTTCGTTGTCGTTCATCTTGATCGTGTACAACTTGTTCAGAAGGAGATCTCTTTTGCTGATTCGAGTGTCTGAAGTTCCTTCGTGCAGCTCGATCAGTTTCCCCCACAGCTCCTTGGCACTGTTGAATGGACCCACCCGGTTCAGCTCCTCTTTTGTTAAGCCGCATTGGAGGGTCTGGGTCGCCTTTGCATCAGCCTCAATCTTCTGTTTCAGAGCGGTGTCCTACACTGTGTAGGTTTGGGGTACTCCTTCAGTGTTCTTTAGAATCTCCAGTCCGGACTGGATGATTATCCACATGTCCACCTGAGTTTTCAAGTGGACCTCCATTCTGCTCTTCCAGTAGGAGAAGTCCTCCCCACTGAAGAGAGGTGGTCTTGCGGTGCTGAAGCCTTCTTACATGACCATTTTATCTGAAAAGTAAACTAAAGGAAAGAAAATATCCCAAGACTTGGTCTTGGATTAGTAGTGCGGGATAAAGAGAAATAATTATCGAGGGGTGTTGCACCAACCTCGATTAACGAGAAAACTTCAAAAAAGTAAAACAAAAGTAATTAAAAAAATCCAAAAAATTCTCAAACTGGTGGTTGCACCAAATTTGAGCTTCCCCGCTCTGATACCACTTGTTGGATCGAGAGAAACGATAGAGGGGGGGGTGAATATCGTTAATCGTTCGGATTAGAGTTAGAGAAATTACGCAGCGGAAGAATTAAACACAAAACGCGAACACAAGATCTTTTACTTGGTTCGGAGTCGCGGTTGGCTCCTACTCCAAGGGCCACGGTCGTTGACCGTTTACTGCGGGCAATTATATATGAGCGCAAAATAGTTTATAGACAGATATGATAATTGTAGTACAGTAAACAAAACAAACAGCTCTTCGATACCGACGTCTGATGTAGATTGTATTTTTGGAGCAGAGGGACGTCGTCGGCGCTTGTATCTTGAGTCGGGAGGTTTCCGGAGCAGAGCGCGTGTAACGCCCTCCTTTTTCCCACACCTTATGGTGTGGCGAGAAAGCGGCGTTACGCTAACATACATTGTACACATATAAACATCCTAATGCAGCGGAATAATTTTTTTCTTCTACACATGCGTTTAACCATACAACTAATCCATGAAACATATATACATGCCTAAATTATCATTCATGAACATGGTGACATTGTAACTTAGCATATTACCAGCATACCTAGCATCATGATATAAACTTTCCATAACTTATCCATAAGCATCATGAGTAGCAAGTAACTTATCCATAAACATCAGGAGTAGTAAGTTGTTTCTTATGCATAACTATCATGAGTTTAGCATAAACCAAAGGAGGCATTATAAACACAAGACATGCGATAGGTGTAAATAGAAGAATCCTTTGCCAAGTCACCGCCACACACACACATGCTCTTGCCCCTCCTGCTGCTTCCCTTAGTAACCTCTTGCTTGATCTGCGGTACGAGGAAAATAAGACTATAAGCACATAGGCTTAGTAAGACCCTTTCCTACTCACTAAAACCATACGTCACTTAAACATAACCATATAAAGCATTTGACATAACATAATTCTGAACATAAAACATAAGCATAGTCTTGGCGTAAATCATAAGCATATGAACAACTAACATAGCATGATTCTTAACATAAACATAAACTTAAAACATACTTAGCATGACACAATTCTTAACATACATGAGCATGAAACATACTTATCATGGCATAATTCTTAACATACATGAGCATGAAACATACTTATCATGGCATAATTCTTAACATACATGAGCATGAAACATACTTATCATGGCATAACATACTTATTCATGAACATAATTCTTAGTATGGGCATAAGCACAGTCTTAACATAAGCATAAGCATAAAACATACTTATCAGGGCATAATGCATAACATGAATGGATGCATGAGTCAAATGTATACATAAGGATAATTTAAAATCATACTTTTAAATACTTAAACATAATCATAACATCATTGGGGTCCCCGGCTTGTACCACATACATACATCATAAGCGCGCATCCCTAAGTAAATACGACGACCTACTAGGGTAGGAACAACTACGGTAGTTCCAAAAACCGAGGCGTTCTTAAGGTGCCCATCCCTGTTGGACAGCTATGGTAGTCCCAGAACCGTGGACAACTACGGTAGTCCAAAATCGAGGCGTTCTTAAGGTGCCCATCCCTTGGACCCTTACTTCGGTCCGATACAAGCCCATTCATAAAGTAAAATAACTATGCATGCTTCATCATTCATACTTGACATATCTTAGGACATAAACATAATCTTGTTACATGAAGCATGACATAAACATGCTTGGCATTTCATCATTCATACTTATTCATAACATCATTATGCTTCATCATTCATCATTATACTTAAGGCATAAACATCATCTTCATGCATCTTCTTTATTCATAAAATATAACATACATGCATAATCATGTCTCCAGGCATAAACATTATCTTGGTTCATAAAGCTTGCATGATCATGGTACATAGATAAACATGCAATTCATACATGATACATTTCATCTAGCATACATAATCCTAGTATCCATCATAGAGCATGCATGGTAAGATACATATGAACATGATGCATACTACTTAAGTATATGACATTCATCATAGAACATGCATAGACCTTCATACACATACATCTATTATAAGCATTTAACCTTCTACATGCATCATTCTATTTAACATAACATACCCCTACATCAATTACATATGTTCATGGTATATGATCTAAATATCCATGAGTAAAGCATAACATAGAACCTAACATACAAGGTCATGTTACATAACACATAAACTAAGATTTTAGTAATATAAAGATCCTTACATCGTGCTTAACTATGTTCTTACATCATGGTAACTTATAAACATGCATCCTTGAGACCTTAGCCCAATCCAAGCCCTAGATTAGGGACTTGGCCGAAACCCTAAAGGACCATGGGTCCATGGAAAATTCACATAGGTCATGATTAACATCCAATACACTACCTATTATGCCATAGAAAACCATTTGAACCCTTGATTGGATCTAACCCTAAGTCCTAGACCTAAACCATGTGTTGGTCGAAACCCTAGAAGGGTAATAAGCCCATAGGAAAATTCATATAATCACCATTATTACCCATATGATATCATAGGAAACATACTAATCATGCTTGAAGGGTTGGAGTTTAAACCTAGCCATGGTACCTTGATGGTGGCCGAAACCCTAAGGGGTTTTAGGGTGCTACAAAATTTCCAAAATTATACTTTTATGCTTAACCTATCATAAGTAAACATTTGAAAACATAAGAGAGGTCTTTAACATGATTTTTAGCCCAAAACCTTGCTTGGCCGAAACCTCCACAAACCCTAACTATAGATTTCTCAACATGGTGTGCTAATAAAAACTTCTATCATGTTAAACAACTTGGAAGCTATCATACCACAGGTGAGGGGGTCTTACCTTCCTTGATCTTGCTTATAAACCTTGAATAGAAAGTAAAAAGAAACCTCCTTGACCCCAAACTTCTCCTTAGCCCTTGTAGCCTTGTAGAAAGCCTTAGATCTTCAAGATGGAGTCCTTGGTGAAGTTTTTCCAAGGGAAAGAAACCCTTGTGGGTTTCAGCTAGAAGAAGAAAGAAGAAGGGAAGAAGGAGTTTTTGGTGGGTGAAGAGACAAATGCTTAAGTGCTAAGTTGTCTCTTCCATTCCTCTCTCTTATATACTAGATGAAAGAGGCAAGTGAAGAGACATGATGCTATGACTCTTCACTTCCTTTAGCCTTAACAAAAATCCACTTCATTCTCTCCTAGCACTCCCTTGCTAGGTGAATTGGTTAGTACATGCATGGTGGTACCATAGGTCCAAGGTTCAATCCTTGGTGCATGCACTTTATTATTTTTTTCCTATTTTATTTTTATTTTATTTTTTTATTAATTTCGAAAATTCCCCTAAGGCCCACCCATAATCATGCTAATATTCCTAATTAAAACTCATTTTTATTTATATTAAATTCTACCTAGAATCCACTAATAACCATGGTACTAGGAAAAACCCATGTAAGGCCTATTAGCACCTAGCTTCTTATTCTATATCGAAAATCATGGAGCATCATACTAAGGTTTACACTAGTGTCCCTACGTTCCTCGAGAATCCATCTAGGCATGGTCAATATTTTTAAAGAAAATATTGAGAAAATTTTCCGGGTCGTTACAATCCCCCATACCTCGTGAAAGTTCGTCCTCGAACTTAGAATAGCTCCGGGTACTTGCGTCTCATCTCGTCCTCGTGTTCCCAGGTAGCTTCCTCGAACCTTTGACTTTGCCATAGGACCTTGACTAAGGGTACCTCCTTGTTCCTTAGCTTTTTGATCTCTCGATCCAAGATCTGAATAGGTCGGCTTTCAAAACTTAGGTCATCCTGAACTTGTATTGTCTGTGGCTCAATCACCTGATCTGTGTTTAGAACACACTTCTTGAGCATTGACACATGGAACACGTTATGGATAGCCGACATCTCTGGAGGCAGCTCTAGCTCATATGCTACCTTGCCGACTCTTTCCAGTACCGGATACGGTCCCACATAACGCGGACTCAGTTTCCCTTTCTTCCCGAATCTCGTTACCCCTTTCATAGGAGCCACTTTGAGGAATACCAGATCCCCAATATTGAATTCCAGTGGCCTACGCCGGACATCTGCATAACTCTTCTGCCGACTCTGAGCAGCTTCTATCCGTCGTCGAATGTTCTGTATAGCTCGGGTGGTGTCGTCGATGAGGTCCGTCGTGAGCCCCATCGCCTTCTTTTCACCGCCTTCATACCAACAGATCGGAGACCTACATCTCCTCCCGTACAAAGCTTCATAAGGTGCCATGCCGATAGTAGCTTGGTAGCTATTATTGTAAGCAAATTCCGCTAAACATAGATATCGGCACCAACTCCCTTTGAAATCCAGAGCACAAGCCCGTAACATGTCTTCCAGCACTTGATTCACTCGTTCAGTTTGCCCGTCAGTCTGAGGATGAAAAGCTGTATTGAATCGTAATTTAGTGCTGAGGGACTTCTGGACACATTCCCAAAAATGTGAAGTAAAGCGACCATCCCTATCTGAGATGATGGTCTTGGGAACTCCATGGAGTCTAATTATCTCCTTAGCATATAATTGAGCTAGTTGCTCAATCGAATAAGTCATCTTGATTGCTAGGAAATGAGCAGACTTCGTTAACTTGTCCACAATTACCCATACTGCATCATATCCACTTGTAGTCTTGGGAAGTCCTGAAATAAAATCCATAGAGATATCTTCCCATTTCCATTCCGGAATCGGAAGTGGCTGCAGAACTCCTCCGGGTCGCTGGTGCTCTGCCTTCACTCGTTGGCAGGTCAGGCAAGTATCAACATGCTGAGCCACATCTCTCTTCATACTGGACCACTAGAATTTCTCTTTCAGGTCTTGATACATCTTAGTGGATCCCGGATGCATCGAATAAGGGGTTTCGTGAGCTTCTACTAATATCGCTCTCCGCAGCCCCGGATCATTAGGAATACATAATCGATCCCTAAGATTGAGTACTCCCCCGTTGGCGATATGAAAACCATCACCCTTTCCTTCTAGGATCTCCTATTTGATTCTCTGAAGGCTCGGATCACCATCTTGTTTGTCCAATATGTCCTCGAACAGCGTCGGTGATAATGTCATAGTAGAAAGCCATCCGAAGATGACCTCGACCCCAGACTTCATAATTTCCCTTTCGAGTGGTCGAGGTAATCTAGATATGGACATCAAGGTGGCACTTGACTTCCGGCTGAGTGCATCGGCCACTTTGTTTGCCTTTCCTGGATGGTAGAAGATCTCGCAGTCATAGTCCTTTACCAACTCCAGCCACCGGCGTTGTCTCATATTTAGGTCCTTCTGAGTGAAGAAATACCGCAAGCTCTGGTGGTCTGTATAAATCCTACACTGCGCTCCATACAGATAGTGCCTCCATATCTTAAGAGCGAAGACTACAGCGGCTAATTCTAGATCGTGGGTGGGGTAATTCTGTTCATGTTCTTTAAGTTGCCTAGAGGCGTAGGCAATGACTTTACCATTCTGCATAAGCACAACTCCAAGTCCCAATCGGGAGGCGTCGCTATACATGTCGAAGCCCTGGTTATTTTCCAGAAGGGTAAGAATTGGAGCACTTGTAAGTCTCCTTTTTAGCTCCAAGAAACTCTTTTCGCAGTTTTCCATCCATTCATATTTCTTATCCTGCCGGGTGAGAGCTGTTAGAGGGGCTGCAATTCTTGCGAAGTCCTCCACAAATTTCTGATAATAGCCCGCCAGCCCAAGAAAACTTCTGATTTCGCTAGCGTTCCTCGGCTGACTCCAGTTATTCACAGCTTCAATCTTTGTTGGGTCTACCATAACCCCATCTTTGGAAATAATATGGCCCAAAAAGCCCACTTGGTCAAGCCAGAACTCACATTTGGAGAACTTGGCGTACAGTTGTTTTTCCCGAAGAGTCTGTAGTACTATCCTCAGATGCTTGGCGTGCTCTTCTTGGTCTCTTGAATAAATAAGGATATCATCGATGAAGACGATTACAAATTTGTCAAGAAAAGACGAGAACACCCGATTCATAAGGTCCATAAACATAGCAGGAGCATTGGTCACGCCGAAGGGCATGACAACAAACTCAAAATGCCCGTACCTTGTTCAGAAGGCCGTCTTCGGGATATCATCCTGTTTTACTTTGACTTGATGATAACCAGACCTAAGATCGATTTTCGAGAACACGGTAGCTCCTTTTAATTGGTCAAACATGTCATCTATCCTCGGAAGGGGATACCTGTTCTTGATCGTTACATTGTTCAGTGCTCGATAATCTATGCACATTCGCATAGATCCGTCTTTCTTCTTCACAAACAGTACCGGAGCTCCCCATGGGGAATGACTAGGGCGAATAAGTCCCTTATCGAGCAACTCCTGTAGCTGTTCTTGAAGTTCCTTCAATTCAACCGGCGCCATACGGTAGGGTGCCTTGGAGATCGGGTTAGTACCAGGAACTAATTCGATCTCGAATTCCACCTCTCTATCAGGAGCTAACCCTCGGTAATTCATCCGGGAATATCTCTGGGTACTCGCATACAACTCTGACATCTTCCAACTTCTGATCCTTTGTTTGACCTACGTCAACCACATGTGCTAGAAAACCAGTATATCCCTTGTCTAACATCTTCCGTGCTTTGAGAGTCGATAAGAATTTCCCGGTTCTTTTCCTTGGCTCTCCGATAAATTCAAACATAGAATCTGCCTCGGGTTGAAAGACCACCCTTCGTTTACGGCACTCGACAAAAGCACCGTATTTGCTAAGAAAATCCATTCCCATTATAACATCATAGTCCTGCATGTCGAGTACTATCAGATCGCAGTTGAGTTCTCTTCCCGCAATTTCGACTGGCACCGCACGCAGCACGTGAGTAGATGTCATTATTTCTCCCGAAGGCAGGGTTGTTAAGAACTTGCAGTTTAAAACTTGTGGAGACATATCTATCTTCTTAGTGTAGAATGTAGAGATGAACGAGTGCATTGCCCCAGTATCAAATAATGCGGTAGCATGCTGACTGTAAATAAGTATCTGACCTGTGACCACTGTTGAAGCATTCGCGGCACCTCCTTAGTAATAGGGAAAACCCTGGCATCCGCCATAGTTGGTGGGGCCTCCAATCTCCCTTGGCTCATCAGGGTACTCTCCGGCTCCGCTTGCATATAATGTAGTTTCGCGGGTGCACCCTGGTACTGAACAAGCTGTTGGGGAGGTGCATGGTTCCTGGTAGGACAGTAAGAGGCCATGTGCCCTTCCACTCCGCAGATGAAGCACCGGTTCGTACCTTTGTGGCATTCCCCGGGGTGCATTTTCCCGCATGTAGCACACAGGGGAAACCGAGACTGTTTATTTGCTGGGACCCCTTGGGGGTTGGGGTTGTTCAATGGCTGCCGTTTACCACCCTGGTTTCCTTTCCAATTAGCGTTAGTACTCTGAGGTTTCTGACCCCCTGAGTGTTAATAAAAGGAAGGAACATTAGGGATAATGAAAGATAACGAATCGAGAATCCCGGAGTGAACTTGATTCTTACTTTCATTTAATGCCTTCCTTTGTTGGTTGATATTGTTCAGGTAATGTTCGGTGAGTAGGGCACTACTAAACAGCTCCTCTACAGTCTGCGGTCTGTTAACTCCGTCGGCTACGTTCAGAGCTATTTCGGGCCGCAACATCTTCAACATAAGTGGACCCTTTCTTTCTCAGTGCGAACCAGCTCAGGGCATAGACGAGCCAATCGGTTAAATTTCTTTACAGCTTCATCGACCGAGAGGTTGCCCTGTCGGAATTCCGTGAACTCGTCATAATGTTTGTTTGTGACACGCATATTGAAGAATTCTTCGAAGAACTCTGATTCAAAATCTGACCACGTCATCTGGTTCACCTGTCTCTTAGCCTTGACCCTTTCCCACCACATTCTGGCATCCCCAGAAAGGCAGAATGATGCACACTTGATCTTCTCATGTTCAGGCCAGTCCAGCAGCTCCATTGTACTCTCTACGGTTTTGAACCATGCTTGGGCGTCCCACGGTTCACCAACACCCGAGAAATTTTCCGGTTTCAGCCTCAACCACTGGATCAAATAAGTCTCTTGTCGTACTACAGTGGTCGAGCCTGTTGGAGGAGTTTGCGTAACCGTAGGCGCGACGGGTATAGCAGTCTGGTTCGCCGGTGGAGTAGTAGAATTTTCTTGTTGGTTCATCAGGGTATTAATGGTTTGCTGCTGCTCGGTAACTTGACGCTGAAGTTGGGTCACTAATTGCATCAGGTCAGGCGAGGGGGTAGTCACATTAAGTCTGTTACTCTGTCTTCTAGTCATGCTTTCCTTCATGAAGGACAAGTATGGATAATATGAGTTATCGTTATTCCTACCCTCCATATTAAATTCTAAAGTATTAATTTCATAAAAATAAGGTAAAGTGTTGTTCACATTACATATCCCAGAAGTACTTGCTATTATAAAGTATCATTCATACTTGCATATTCTAGAATCATAAGGTATCATCCATACTTGCTTATTCCAGAATCATAAAGAAAGAAATCAAATATGCATAAAAGTACTTACTCGGAAGCGGCAGGAAGAAGGCTTGATGTGTGTGTAGTGAGATGACAACTGCTATGATACCAACCTGTAACGCCCGCCTTTTTCCCACACCTTATGGTGTGGCGAGAAAGCGGCGTTACGCTAACATACATTGTACACATATAAAATCCTAATGCAGCGGAATAATTTTTTTTCTTTTACACATGCGTTTAACCATACAACTAATCCATGAAACATATAGACATGCCTAAATTATCATTCATGAACATGGTGACATTGTAACTTAGCATATTACCAGCATACCTAGCATCATGATATAAACTTTCCATAACTTATCCATAAGCATCATGAGTAGCAAGTAACTTATCCATAAACATCAGGAGTAGTAAGTTGTTTCTTAGGCATAACTATCATGAGTTTAGCATAAACCAAAGGAGGCATTATAAACACAAGACATGCGATAGGTGTAAATAGAAGAATCCTTTGCCAAGTCACCGCCACACACACATATGCTCTTGCCCCTCCTGCTGCTTCCCTTAGTAACCTCTTGCTTGATCTGCGGTACGAGGAAAATAAGACTATAAGCACATAGACTTAGTAAGACCCTTTCCTACTCACTAAAACCATACGTCACTTAAACATAACCATATAAAGCATTTGACATAACATAATTCTGAACATAAAACATAAGCATAGTCTTGGCGTAAATCATAAGCATATGAACAACTAACATAGCATGATTCTTAACATAAACATAAACTTAAAACATACTTAGCATGGTACAATTCTTAACATACATGAGCATGAAACATACTTATCATGGCATAATTCTAAACATACATGAGCATGAAACATACTTATCATGGCATAATTCTTAACATACATGAGCATGAAACATACTTATCATGGCATAACATACTTATTCATGAACATAATTCTTAGTATGGGCATAAGCGCAGTCTTAACATATGCATAAGCATAAAATATACTTATCAGGGCATAATGCATAACATGAATGGATGCATGAGTCAAATGTGTATACATAAGGATAATTTAAAATCATACTTTCAAATACTTAAACATAATCATAACATCATTGGGGTCCCCGGCTTGTACCACATACATACATCATAAGCGCGCATCCCTAAGTAAATACGAGGTAGCTAGTCTCGACCTACTAGGGTAGGAACAGCTACGGTAGTTCCAAAAACCGAGGCGTTCTTAAGGTGCCCATCCCTGTTGGACAGCTACGGTAGTCCCAGAACCGTGGACAACTACGGTAGTCCAAAACCGAGGCGTTCTTAAGGTGCCCATGACGGACCCAAAATATACTGTCACGAATGTGGGTCTACCAAATTTAGATATTTATAAATGAATGAAATGCTGGAAACCCTTTTTGCAATCAAAATATGAAAACGTAGTAAAGGGGTCACAGGTCGTATTTTTTCCAAGGGACTAGTTGAAGGTTTGTTTGATTCGCGCTTGTATTTAGGTGTCGTTTGTGTTCTCGGGTTTCAAATAAAATCTGGGTTTTGTTTTCAATTCAGAATGAAATGGCAATTAAAATGGAGGAAACCTAACTAGTGAACCAAATAATGTTATGGCAAGTGATAACTCGACCAATGGAAACCGGATCAACTAAAGCATTCAATCAATTTGGGAAACTGATTCTGATTTCAAA
This sequence comes from Boesenbergia rotunda, assembly GCA_024364735.1. Classification (NCBI taxonomy): domain Eukaryota; kingdom Viridiplantae; phylum Streptophyta; class Magnoliopsida; order Zingiberales; family Zingiberaceae; genus Boesenbergia; species Boesenbergia rotunda. The sequence goes on from JAGFNQ010002225.1 coordinate 369,192, forward strand.
GGCAAAACAAATGCTAAGCAAATGAACAAAAGCAGTGCAGGAAATTTTCAACAGCAAGCAAGATTAAATCAAATGCCATCCATAAAATTCAGCAATCAACTTAGACAAATACAACACCAGCTAGCTACAAAATCAAGAAGCAACAAATGCAAAGGAGTTCAGAAACTAATTTCGAACACAATAGCTCTCTAAAAACTGCATTCGACTTGGTCCCAAACAATGCCTATCCTGAACTTGATACGATTGACAGAAATGCTACGAGTTATCCTGCAGAAAAGGAAACTGCTGCCTTAAGTGATACAAACTGCAGAGCTTTAATCTAGTGTACAGCAAATGAATTCGAAGCAATAAATCGACTGCAGAATTCAGTAGCAATTGAATGCATAAACAAATGAAGGTGAAACAAAAATCCCAAAACCCAACTGATACGCCCAGATGAATCACAGGCAGAAATGAGACACAAAAACTGCAAAACTCGAATTCAGATTTGCAGCTACAAATCAGAAACAGAACAAGCGCATCACTGAATTCAATTGCAAGGGATTCTAATGTGCTAAACTGATGCAAAACAATTCCACAGCATGCTTGATACGCAAAAGAGAATCACTTGTGCCAAAACTGCTGCTTTCAAACCATGGCCAATACTAACAATTCAGATATGCAATGAATGCAAAGAAAATGTTTTCAAGCTGAAACTGATTCCAAAACCCGATGTGCAGAAATGAATAAATGCAGAGACGAGCAAAGAAATTCAGAACTCAAGAGTTAAGCACGTGATACAAAACTTGTTCAGAAATCATGCGCAGGGATTTCAGAATGAGCTGGGATTTCAGAAATGAAATTCTGATTTCAGATTTGAAGTTAATACACAAGAACTCATGCGCAAAGCCTAAGTAGAGTGCTATTTAGCTTAAACAAACTGCAATGTAAACTCATAGAGTGAAACTAAAACAAGCTTGGCACAAAATACAGGAATTCAATGGAAAGGGCTGATACGCAAACTGAAAACAGGGAGTTAACTGATACGCATGGATTTTGACAGGAAATAAACTGAAATTTCAAACTAATGTTCACTAAACAAGTTTACTAACTAACTACTTGCCAAATTAAACCTAATTAGGCAGCAAACGAATTCAGAAACGAAATTACAGCTAATGAAACAGAATCAGAAACTGCAGAAACGAAGCTCAACTACAGAAACGACATTACAGCTAATAAAACAGAAATTAACTACGGAAATCTAAACCCCAATCACTTCATTAGCTCAAGGTCTCTTTGTTCGTCACGCAAAGGCTGGCCTCGAACCCGTAAGCTCAGCAATTCACTGGGGAACTGAATCTGCGGTCGAATCGAGCTCAAATCTGTTTAAGAGGAAAACCCATTCGAATTCTTCAACTCAGCCTTGTCTGATTGAAACGAAGGTGCGGGAATGATCCAAACACTTCAGGGAACCCCTCTGAATAGCTTGGATTGATGAAGAACTTGACAAATCCGAATTTGAAGCTATCAAATACAAGGCTGCGGAAACCTCTCAACAGCCCTGTTCTTGCCCAATTCCAAGCTGAAAACTCCACAAACTACTCTCCCTAGTAACCTTGAACTTGATCTAATGCAGAAAAAGGGTGGTCGCGCCCCTTGGATTGAAGAACCAGCTGAAAACTGAAGAAGAAACGAAGAAACCTACTGTAGCGGCGGAGACGCGACGAGGCTGGGCTGCGGGCGAAATTTCCTTAAGTAATAACCAATGGACGGCTGTGATTGATTTGAGAAAATCCAACGGCTGATCTTGCTCTGATTTGAGCCAAACTTTAATGATGATGATCAAGGGTCAGGATCTGCCTCGTGGTAGCTCGGATCCTCCAGATGTGCAACGGATGGTCCAGATCAACTTAATCTTTGAATGGACGATCTAGAGCCCTCCGAGCTTGATCCAACGGTTGATTGAGCTCTGATTGGGATGAAACTTTCAGATCTTGATCAGAATACTTGATCAACCCTAACCCTAGCTCGGATTGCTTCAGACTGTCCCGGATGGCTCAGATCTAGCCGCTTTTGAATCGGACGGCCCGGATTAATAGTAAGCTTGATAATTCGATCCAGTTCACTTCCGACTCAAGTTTGACCCAATATGCTCTAGGTCCAGGATCCTTTCATGTCTACAAAAATATATCAGAAAATTAGTGGCCAAATAATCCAAACATGTGTAAATTTGCAATTAAGTCCAAAATAAGAGGAAATCCTAAAACCTAGGGCAATTTCACAATTAAGCAATAAAAACATAGGTCAAACATGGATTTTAGCAATTAAAATAATGAATAAAATGGTGCTTATCAACTCCCCTACACTTAACCTTGAGCGTCTCGCGAAAACACTAAATATGGATCTCTTAGGTTTCTAAAGCATAATTAGAAGCAATTGAAAAGAAATTACCTAAGGTTGTCAATTCTCAAAAGTCTAAGCACTATGGATTAGTATCTTGTCCTTAAATCAACAACTTAGCCTTTTCATCCATCATGAGTCATTGAGATGAATTTAAATCACTAGCCTTTCAAGGAAAAATTTAGTGGCTCTCTACATAAGTTCTAACTTGATGATGGAAGTGGAGCTCACTCAAACACACATGCTTCTTGCACTACCATAATCTTGCTTATTATCTACTCTCCACCATTAGTCATGATTAGGATTCACATATACAAAAACAAGTGAAAACATGGAAAATGATAAGGAGTGAAATAAAAGCCAAGAAAATGGAAAAAATGGGTAGAGTGGAAGACTTGAGTGCTTGAGGATGCTTTTGATGCTCTTTGCCCTCCTTTCAGTCCACATAATGAAATCCAAAGTGTGATGGAGTGAGTCTTTCCAATGCCCTTCCAAAATTTGATGAAAAGAATTCATGAATTCCTTTGTGCCAATTTTTTCTCTTGCGTGCCAATTTTGCTCTTTGTTTTCTTTTCTGATTTTTTTTCTTTCTTTCTTTTCTCTACTGAATTCAGAATGTCATGGAGCAGATCTTCAATTTGGATGAGATTATCTTCACTAATTCATGGTGCCGAAACTTCAATTGGATACCAACTTGCTTCTTTGTTCTTTTTCCTTGTTTTTCTTCCTTTTCAAACTGTTTTCTATTTCTTTTTTTTTTCTCAGCTGCTAGCTTCCTTATTTCATTTGCAGCTTCTCCTTATTCATATCTGATTTCTCAAAACCAGTAGCTTCCAAACTTCTCCTAGATCTAGAGCCCTCAAGTGAAACCAAACTCAAAATTCTGCTTTGTTTCTTTTTTCTGTTTTCCAAACTGTTTTTCTGTTTTTCAACCCTTCTAATTGATCACTTCAGAGCAGGAACACAAGTTCCTATTTCAGATTACAGCTCCACATTCCAATCTAACTCGTGACAGCAGGTTGCATCAAATAAGAATGGCAGATTTAGAGCTTGAAGTTGATACCAAACTGTTTTTCAGAATTTACCTCAGATTTTGTTCGGCTTCACTGCAATTTTTTCCTTTCTCTGTTTTTCATCAGATTCCAAATTCTTCCTTGCAATACAGTCCGATTTCTAAACAGAAAGCAGCTGCAAGTCCAAAACATTCTGATCAAAACATGCTATCCAAAAATTTATTCCTTCAATGGCACAACCTTGTAGCAAGATGTGTTTTCAGATTTTTTTTTCTCTGCTCTTTTTTTTTTCTTTCAGCCGAATTTACCTTGGCACTACAGTGCTTAGATCTTCAATCTATTGCTTGAGTTCTTCTGGAATTTGGCTTCAATTGAATGGTTGCATGCCACTTAGACTTTGGCACAAAAAATATTTTTCTTTTTGCGTGCCAATTCTTTTTCTCTGCTTCTTGTTCAATTTTTTTTTTCGTGTGCCACTTGATCTTCAAAGTGTGATAAGGAATCTAGATGCTTCACTTGCTTCCATCCTCTTGCTCATTTTTGGAATTCAAATTCACTCACTTGGCACCTTTTTGCTTCAATTGAATTGCAAAATTTTTTTTTTCTTGATATGAAATGCCTCTTTGATACCAAATCTTTCCAAACCACTAGTCACTCCCCCACACTTAAATCTTTGTCCGTCTCGGGCAAAGTAGCATTAAGAAAACATCCCAAGCATACAAATCCATAGAAAAAATGGGGTTAAGTAGGACAAATGAGAATTATTAAGTGAGACAAGAGAAATTAATGAAAATGGATATGAGATGAGAAGCAAAATGATTTATCTCTATAAATGTGATCCAATCATCGAAATATGGTTTTGAAAGAACCTAGGCAAGTTCTAGAGTACAATAACATGTATGTGTCACAAATATAAGGCTAAACCTCACTAGGCAAAAATAATTCATCCCAAGTCATCAATTAAGAATTTAAAACCAAGTAGTACTCAAGCATCCATGATTTCGTCCATGAACTCAAACCCTAAGTTTTAACAACCAAATTTAATTTATTTTCAAAAGACTATAAAATACTATGGAGAAAACCTAAAGGGATACTTTTATTTCTAGTCATGCAAGAAAAAGTGCTAAAAGAAATAACAAGGTATTTACAATGACTCCTATGCATTCTACTCTTACATTTATTAGTAAGGACTCAATTTAAAAGAAAACTCTACTTCTAGAAAGCATGAAAATGAAAAATGCAATAAAAGAAAATACAAGAAGAATCAAACTCTCCTTTATTCTGGTGGACGGAGCCTATCCAGAAGTAGCCTCCATCGTGGTAGTGGAGGAGTCTGGGTGGCTGGGAGAATTCGGACTCCCCCACACTTAAACTTTGCAGAAAAATGCTCAGGTGGCCGCAGACGATTTAGGTTCAGAATCCATTGAAGGAATGGAGGGCTATGGATTAAAGTAAGATCTTCTCCTCCTTCTTGATGCCTTTCAGAAGTCCTTCCAGGGGGCTGGAGTCTGTTCAGTTGGAGCACCCACTCCTGAAGTCTTCTGGACCCTGCAAAACAATATAATACCTCTCTCAAGCGTGCAGGGTCAGAAAGAAATGATATAAATTCAGTCTCTGCATGAAATGAATCCAAAACTGCATCATGCCCAATGAAATCAAATTCTGGTACCTCAATGAAAATTTCAAAATTATTTCCTACCAAATTTGCATTCAGATACTCATCACAAATAAAGAAATCAATTTCTGGCACATCAATAGAAATTTCACAATTATTTTTCATCCAGGGTGTATCAAGCAATGTGTCACAGCCAATCAAATCAATATCAGATATCTCCATAAGTTTTTCACATTCAACCTCAGCATAAGATATAACAAGAGATTCATCAAAATAAATAACATCAATTTCAGACACTTCTAAAAATGTTTCACAATTCATATTCACAAAAGATGTATCAAGATACTCATCATAACAAACAACATCCATTATAGGTGCCTCTAAAATTTGTTCGCTACCCATATCTACAAGAGATGTATCAGGTAATGCAGTATGACCAAGGAAATCAATTTTGGTACCTCTATTGGATTTGCACAAACAATTTCTACACAAGGTAAATCAATAAATTCATTAGAATCAATAAAGTCAGCACTAGGTACCTCGCTGAATTTTTCTGAACAAAGAGGAGAAATACTTACCTGAGCGTGCTGGAGACTACCTGGAGGTTCTACAAGAGTAGATGTATCCATGGCCTTGTTGGGACCGGGTGCATGTTGACAAGGATACGGGTTCGTAAAATTTTAAATTTTTACGTGCAGCGGAAGAATTAGCATAAAATAATTTCTCAAATTATTTTAACCACGTATCTAGCATGCAACCTTATGATGTGTGGACATGATCATAAATTAAAACTTTGCGGGAAAATAAACTAATTTACTTTATACCTCGCGTAACTTGAAGAAAGGGACGAGATCCAACCGTAGCGTCCCTTGGAAGCTCCGCCTCTATTCGCGTCCACGCCGAGTTCTCTTCGGGATGACTTCGCAAAGTCACGAGTTTTGTGCCGACGAGAACTACTAGATTCTCTAAAGGCACAACTAGAAGATCAAGAGAGAAGAAAGGAAACTAACCACCAAGAAACGGAATCTAAATTCCGGGAAGGAAGGAGACGCGATCCGCTTCTTCTTCTTCGTTGGCTCCTTCTTGGTGATGACAACTCACGGCAATCCCTTGGATTGGGAGGGTGATGCGCCGACCCTAGGTGGGTGGACGCCGGCCCTAGGGTGAGCAAAGGGGGGCGCCGGCCCTAGGAGGAAAGGAGAAGGAGAGGGAGAGATTAAGAGAGAGAGGAAGAGAATTAATCTCTTGATCACTTAATTAGGAATTCAAGGCTTGCCTTTGGTTCCTTTATATAGTATCCTCTCCCTTGCCAAGTCTCCCTCTTAACAGAATTTTAATAAGAAATTTATCCTATAAATTTTCTTATGAATTATTCCGTTTAAGCCAAGTTTTATTATAACTAACTTTATAATAAAACAAATACATCTCTCCTTTTATTATGGAATAAATTTTACAAGAAATTTATAAATTTTCTTTATTATGGTAAAATCAATTCATAATTGATTTTATAGAATTAAAATAAACCATTCCATGGATCATTTTAATTTCCATAAAAAAGAATAAATTTTTATAAATTTCTTTATATAAATTTCTTTATACAAATTTATTTATCCATAATTTATAAAACAAATCGCGCTAGATTTATTTTATTAATTAAACCAAATAAATTGGTTTCTCCCCAAGTGGTGGCCGGCCAAACGAAAGAGGGTTGGCACCCTCTTTGTCCGGCCAAACCGAGCCGAACCCATCGCGAATTAAACTCATTTAATTCGCCCAATAAGCCTTCAAAAGACTTAGCCATTTTTAGCTTCCGTTGCGCCTCTGATTAACTCAGATTCGACTTATTTCTCTTGATCGGAAAATCCAATTTTCAACTCGTTTTAAATCCCTCGGATTACTCGTAGTGCGTGTGACTAAATAGGCTTTCGATTTATGTTGGTCGTCTATAATCAACTAATTAAAGAACGATCATGAGTGTAACACCCCAAATTTGTCAATGTAAAATCATGACAATGTATGAAAATGGTTATAATGAAATGATATGAATTTCATGCAATCACATGCTATGAAATGTTATGAATGCATGAAATAATATATTCATGAAATATTATTATCATGAAATATTAGCATGAAATATTATATTCATGAATATGGAATATTAAAAATATTATGAAATAATATTTTTGGAATATTATGAAATATTCTGAATTCATAAAATATTATTCATATTATGAAATTTCATGATGGGCTTGGTTTAATGGGCTTTGACATGGGTTAGTGCAAATTGTGATAAAAAGAAAAGCTAGAAAGGAGGAAGCAAGGATTGAACCTTGGACCTCCTAGTTGCACTCACCATGTCATAACCAATGAACCAAGCAATATTTCATGTAGAAGGAGAAAGGAACATGCTTGTTAAGTGTGTAAGGGTGAAGAGACATGTCTTTTCATGAGAAAAGTATAAATATGGGAAGTTGGAATAACTTCCTTTTCTTCTCTTCTTCTTCCTCACTTCTCCCAACCGAAACCTCCATCATCTCCTTCACTTCTTCCATTTTCGAAAATAGCATCCAAGGGTTCTAACCCTAGGGCAATTGCAAGGAAGAAAGCCCAAGTGTCTTTGCCTTCTAGCAAGACCAAGGAGTCTTAGAGGAAAATTGGAAGAAAAAGGCTTTCACATACCCTTCAAGTGTAGGGTACCCTACGATTTAAAGAAGGTTAAAATCCAGCGCTAGGATGTAAGTATCCTCTCGCCTGCAGTGTAATCGCTTTCGGTTGATTGTATGTTTTCTTGTGGTTGTTTTTGGAAATGGGAGTTTCTTCCTTGTGACCATTCGGCCACTACCATGGAAGAAGGGTTTGGTTGCTTCTTGATGCATAAGGATATCCCTAGGAACCTAGGGTATGGATGTATGTTGTTTTCCAAATTTTTGAGAGAACAAAAAGTAGGGTTTGGTACCCAACAAGTTTCGGCCACCTATGGTTGGAGGTCCAAGAGAAGTTTTTTTGATCAAATCTTGATACATGCTAGTGCCCTAGGGATTCTATACACATATGTGTTGTTTCCAAATTTTTGAGAGAACAAAAATTAGGGTTTTGGTACCCTACAAGGTTTCGGCCAAGGCTTGGATTTCCTTGGGGTTGTGAAGTGAAATCACTTCTTGATGCATGACATGAATGCTAACAAATATTGTATACATGTGTGTTGTTTTCCAAATTTTTGAGAAGACAAAATTAGGGTATGCTACCCTATATAACTTTCGGCCAACCCTAGGAGACTTAGGGTTTAAGGGTGTATGATTTTCCTTATGATATATCCATGCTTAATAAGTATAGGCAAGGTGTTTGTGTAAATGCTTGTGTGAATATTTGAAACCATGAAGCATGCTACCACTTATTTAAGTTTCGGCCAACCCTAAGTCTAGGGTTGGGAAGTACCTAATGAGACCATGAAGCATGCTACTACATATGTGATGTGTGTATAATTTATGTGACCTATCTTGTTAGGTATAAAAGCATGCCTTATAGCCCATGGGGCACCTTGATGATATGAACATGATGTGTTTGATAATATGCTTAAAAAGGGTTACTCTATTGAAACTGGGATCAAGAGCACCCGAATGTGTGGTGTGTCCCTAGGGGATCAAGAGCACCCGAATGTGTGGTGTGTCCCTTTGAGAAGTGATTAAGAGCACCTTTAGGCATATACATATATGAGTAATTGCATGATAAATTACTTTACTTTGAAAGTTGTGTACCCGACTCGGAAGGGGGTCGTTAAACAAATCCAATGTGCATGTTAACTGAAGGTCATGGCATTGGTAGGACGGAAGGGTCCTGCTCTAATTAGATTGGTGGCTCGCTACCCCAATTTATTAGGGAACGCGCATGATGTGGTACTACAACTGGGCCCTAGATGATGATATGATATTTTGAAGTACTTACCATTATGGAACCTTTTGAAAAACATACTTTTCTCATCATGTGATAATCTTGTTCCGTAAAGTACTTGAAGATATTTGATGTGATGTTTATGATGCTTTGATGAGATGCTTATGATGCTTAATCTTGTTCTATCTTGATTACTGAGTACATGATATGATGTATCGATATGGTTTTGCGAGTAGGCCCGGATTCTTACTAAGCATGTTTTGCTTACTAGTTCATGTTGTTTTCTTATGCTGCAGATAGCGGTAAGAAATACTTGGATTAAAGGAAGAAGCAGAGGGAAGGCTAGAGGATGTGTGTGGTGATGGCTCGGGAAAGGATGAAAGATTCTATCTACCTTAGTTTGTCTAGAATCTAACTGCTTCCGATAAAAGATTGAAATTGTATTACTATACTCTGAATATATGATGATTGTGACTACTCTACTGTTAGAGATATGGAACCTAGGTCATGTTAGATAATACTATTATTAATGTCTAATTCTTATAGTATGCATGCTCAGTAAAATGCTAGATGTTTACTATTTTCCGTTGCTTATGACTGCTTCTTTTGCATGTATCTAAGACTAGATAACTCTTGCTATATTCTTACTTGAGATTCCATGCTATAGTGTGTTAAATGATCTTCCCATTAGGTTGTAAATGCCTGTAGATATAAAAGAAATGAAAAACCTTGCTTGGTAAATTAGTCTACCATAAGCATGCTTATTACTAGTTCATGTATTGTAATTGTTTTGTTTGGATATACATGCTTAAGATGATAAATGATTTGAATGTATGGACCCGTAACCCCGCCTTAAGGGTAGATATAAGGTCGGGCGTTACAATGAGTGGCACCTAGTAGTACATCATGACCCCCAATTAAACGAAAGATCAACGGTTGACCTCAGAAGTAATTCTGAAACCCTTCAGCAGCTCTAATGAATCGTGCCCCATTCCCTTCACCATCTTATACCCACTTGATTCAGGACATGGTCTGTGTGTGTCAGTCCCCACTAGGCTGACTACGTCACACCTAGCCCAAGTAGTGTCTTTCTCGTCCTTTGGATTTCTAATTACTCTCATGTATTTAAGAGACTCATACTCTAAACATGACATGCTCTGGCCAGAGGCTTTGAGTAACAATCCGACGATAGGCCTGGGTATACATCTCCTCGCAAGGAGTGGTGAATCCTTTGTAGGCTGTTCAAACATCTTCGGGCACTTCGGCTTATACCCAATCATCCTGGGTCCACACCTCCTTGGAGATGCTTGCTTAAGATGTTAAAGTATAAGTCTCCATGAAGAAGATGACTTGAACACCGCAAGTCAAAGGAACATCGCACTTATGCTGCAGTAAGAACTTCACTGACATATCTATATAGATTACCATATGAAGTTTTACAGCTAGTCACTCCAATGAACTAGTTCCCTTAACTAGCATCCATGTTTATCTCCGGACATCCCAATGTCACCAGCCAGTGAGAATCAGCTGATTAGAGAATAACCCATGCTAGTCTCAACAGAATTGATAGTGTCCGTTTTTATCAATTCATCGACTAAGGATATTTTTAATACTTCACAATTGCACATGTAGAGATAATCACTAGTTGTGATCTCATCACAAATTCTCTTATGCTGTGAATTGTATTGCGGACATTCAGTAGATGAGTTTATGATCTCAATCAAATACACAAACATGTATACTCAAATAGTGAATTTTGATATATTAAAATAAATGTTTACAATCATAAGGCGATTGCCTTAGGACACTTCTCTCATATCACTAACAAACTTCCACTTGGCCTAATGCCAATCGCTACGGTATCCAATACCACAGGCTCTAACATGACCCTCAAATTTTCTCTGAGGCAAGGCCTTAGTTAAAGGATCCGCTAAATTCCTTTCAGTGGGAATTTTCTCAATTTGTATATCATTCCTACTTATAATCTCTCTGATCAGATGATAGCGGCAAAGCACGTGTTTGGATCGCTGATGAGACCTTGGTTCCTTTGCTTGTGCAATAGCTCCATTGTTGTCGCATTAAACTGGCACTGCTTCATCAATGGTTGGAACCACACCAAGTTCGGAGACGAACTTCTTCATCCAGACTGCTTCCGAAGCTGCGATATATTCCGCTTCTGTGGTAGAATCCGCTACGGTGTCTTGTTTGGAACTCTTCCAACTTATTGCGCCTCCATTCAAAGTGAATACGTATCCAGACTGAGATTTGGAGTCATCCTTATCTGTCTGGAAACTAGCATCTGTATACCCACGTATTACCATATCTCCTTCTCCATATATTAGGAACACATCCTTAGTTCTTCTTAAGTACTTAAGGATTGTCTTGACAGCCGCCCAATGATCCATACCTGGATCAGACTAGTATCTGCTCGTGACGCTCAGAGCATATGATACATCGGGCCTAGTACATAACATAGCATACATGATAGATCCTATCGTGGATGCATAAGGAATCTTATTCATGCAAATCCTCTCGTCTTCTGTGCGTGGACACATAGACTTTGAAAGGTTGATCCCATGCCTGATGGGAAGGTAACCTTTTTTGGATTCCGACATGCTAAACCTTTTTAGCACTCGGTCTATATATGTAGACTGCGAAAGACCAAGCAACTGTTTTGATCTATCTCTATAGATTCTAATCCCAAGGATATAGGTTGCTTCTCCCAGGTCATTCATGGAGAAAGTTTTGGACAACCAAATTTTAACTGTCTGTAAAACTGATATATCGTTTCCTATAAGTAATATGTCATCGACATATAATACTAGGAATACGACTGCACTCCCACTAACCTTCTTGTACACACAAGGTTCGTCATGATTTTGTGAGAAATCAAACTCTTTGATTGTCTCATCAAAACGGATGTTCCAGCTCCTAGATGCTTGCTTCAGTCCATATATGGATCGTCGAAGCTTGCATACTTTGGTTTTATCAACCGATGTGAAACCTTCAGGTTGTATCATGTATACATCCTCAAGCAGGTTTCCATTAAGGAAAGCTATTTTCACATCCATTTGCCATATCTCATAATCATAATGAGCTGCTATGGCTAGGAGCATCCGAATGGATTTAAGCATAGCTACTGGCGAATAGGTTTTGTCATAATCAATTCCTTGTTTCTGACGATATCCTTTTGCCACTAATCTAGCCTTAAAGGTAACAACATTACCTTCCATGTCGGTTTTCTTCTTGAAAACCCACTTGCACCCTATGGGATTAATCCCTTCAGGTGGGTTAACCAAGTCCCATACTTGATTTTCGTATATGGAATCCATTTCCGACTTCATGGCTTCAAGCCATTTGTCCCTTTCTGAACATTTCAGAATATCTTCATAACTGATAGGTTCGTCATCGCTTATGAGTAACACGTCATTCGATTCGCTTATGAGAAATCCTTATCTCTCTGGAATATTGTGTGTCCTATCAGATCTACGAAGAGGTGGTGTTGTTTTAGGTTCAACTGATAGCTCATCATTATGAGTTATTGGTTGTGGGTCTAGACTAGGTGTCTCTGTAATGTCTATTGGAGTTTCTTGAACTTCATCAAGTTCAATGTCACTCCCACTGTTTTCTTGTAAAAGAAATTCTTTTTCCAGAAATACAGCATGCATTGAAACAAACCCCTTTTGTTCCAAGGGATGATAAATTGGTAACCCTTCGTTTCCTTAGGGTATCCAATAAATAGACATTTATCAGACTTAGCATCCAATTTGTCTGATACAGTCCGCTTCACATAAGCAGGACAACCCCATATCTTAAGGTGAGTTAAGTGAGGTTTCTTACTATTCCATGTCTCATATGGAGTAGTAGAGACTACCTTGGTCGGGACTCTGTTTAGCAAGTAAATAGTTGTCTTAAGTGCATAGCCCCAAAAGGATTTTGGAAGAGTTGCATGATTCATCATCGACCTAACCATGTCCATTTAGGTTCGGTTGCGCCTCTCAGATACACCATTATGCTGTGGTGTATATGGCGGAGTCCATTGGGACAATATCCCATTGTCCCTAAGATAATCTTGAAACTCTTGACTTATGTATTCACCACCTCGATCGGATCGAAGTATCTTAATACTTTTGCCAAGCTATTTCTCTACTTCATTTCTGAACTCTTTGAATTTCTCAAAAGCTTCAGATTTGTGTTTCATCAAGAACACATACCCGAATCGTGAGTGATCATCGATAAAGGTGATGAAGTAGCTATAGCCTCCTTGTGCAAGAGTTGACATTGGTCCACATACATCAGTATGTATTAGACCAAGCAATTCTCCCACTGGATTACCTTTTCCAGAAAAGGATAATTTGGTCATCTTGCCTTTTAAGCATGATTCACATGTATCAAATGAACTGGGTTCAAATGATTCCAGAATTCCACATCGGTGTAATTCGGTCATGCGTTTCTTACTTACATGACCAAGACGATAATGCCAAGTGTAGGAGTCTATTCGATTATCTATTCGAGCACGTTTGTTGCTAACTTCGATATTGAAAACGTCATTGGATAAATCTAACGTGTAGATACCATTGCACAAAGTTCCATTCCCATAAAGAATGCCATTTAAAGTTATGTAACAACAATTGTTATTAAAAGTTAAATGATAACCCTTTTCATTCAAACATGAAGTAGATACAATGTTCTTTATTAACGAAGGAACAAAATAACAATTATCCAATTCTAAGACACGTCCAGTGGGGAGCTTTAGCAAATATGTTCCGATGGCAACAGCAGTAATCTTTGCTCCATTTCCAACTCGTAAATTCGCTTCTCCTTTGACGAGTCTTCTTCTATTCCTTAGCCCCTGTATGTCATTACATATATGTGAGCTGCACCCAGTATCAAGTACCCAGGTATTTGAGGAAATAGAGTGACATTCAATAACGAAGATACCTGAAGAGGATGGGGCATAGAATGCCTTATTCTTCAAGGACTCAAGATAAATCTTGCAGTTTCTTCGCCAGTGACCCTCCTTGCCACAATGATGGCAAGTTCCTTTTGGTTTCTTTTCAGTTTTTTTGGCCTTTTTCTTCTTCCCTTTATTCTGTTCTTTGGCCTTCCTCTTAGAACCTTTCTTCGAGGAACCAACTAACAGTACCGTCTTTTGATCCGGCTTTACAGAAGGCTCCACAGTCTTCAGCAGGTTGAGCAACTCAGGAATGGTAGTCTCTAGTTTGTTCATCCGATAGTTCATCACAAATTGTGAATAACTTTTGGGCAAACACCTCAGAATTAAGTCAATACTTAGTTCATGATCCATTGCAAAACCGAGTGTGCTCAGTCGCTCAATGTACCCTAACATCTTTAACACAAACTGCGAGGCAGAAGTGCCTTCCTGCATCTTAGTGGTGAAGAGGAGTCTGGAGACTTCGAACCTTTCGGATCTCGCCTGCTCTTCAAACAACTCATTAAGATGGAAGATGATGGTATAAGCATCCAAATGCTCATGCTGCTTTTGCAGCTCAGGTACCATAGAGGCTAGCATGATGCAACTCGCAAGTTCAGAATCGGTCACATGTTTCTGATAGGCCACTAGTGGTTGGAGTTGCACCTTCTGGAGGATGGTAGGGAAGTTGATTTTCAATGACATAAGCAAGCTTCTCCTGCCTTGAGGACTATCCTCAGGTTTCGAAGCCAGTCCATGAAGTTCGGCCCAGTCAGTTTATTGGTGTCCAAAATGGAACGCAA
>JAGFNQ010002225.1:386058-414471 GCA_024364735.1 Boesenbergia rotunda
ATATTTGCTAAAGCTCCCAACTGGACGTGTCTTAGAATTGGATAATTGTTATTTCGTTCCTTCGTTAATAAAGAACATTGTATCTATTTCATGTTTGAATGAAAAAGGTTATCATTTAACTTTTAGTAACAATTGTTGTTACATAACTTTAAATGGCGTTCTTTATGGGAATGGAACTTTGTGCAATGACATCTACACGTTAGATTTATCCAGTGACGTTTTCAATATCGAAGTTAGCAACAAACGTGCTCGAATAGATAATCGAATAGACTCCTACACTTGGCATTGTCGTCTTGGCCATGTAAGTAAGAAACGCATGACCGAATTACACCGATGTGGAATTTTGGAATCATTTGAACCCGGTTCATTTGATACATGCGAATCATGCTTAAAAGGCAAGATGACCAAATTACCCTTTTCCGGAAAAGGTAATCCAGTGGGAGAATTGCTTGGTCTAATACATACCGAGATATGTGGACCAATGTCAACTCTAGCACAAGGAGGCTATAGCTACTTCATCACCTTTATCGATGATCACTCACGATTCGGGTATGTGTTCTTGATGAATCACAAATCTGAAGCTTTTGAGAAATTCAAAGAGTTCAGAAATGAAGTAGAGAAACAACTTGGCAAAAGTATTAAGATACTTCGATCCGATCGGGGTGGTGAATACTTGAGTCAAGAGTTTCAAGATTATCTAAGGGACAATGGGATATTGTCCCAATGGACTCCGCCGTATACACCACAGCATAATGGTGTATCTGAGAGGCGTAATCGAACCTTGATGGACATGGTTAGATCCATGATGAATCATGCAACTCTTCCAAAATCCTTTTGGGGCTATGCACTAAAGACAGCTGTTTACTTGCTAAACAGAGTCCCGACCAAGGTAGTCTCTACTACTCCATATGAGATATGGAATAGTAAGAAACCTCACTTAACTCACCTTAAGATATAGGGTTGTCCCGCTTATGTAAAGCGGACTGTATCAGACAAATTGGATGCTAAGTCTGATAAATGTCTATTTATTGGATACCCTAAGGAAACGAAGGGTTACCAATTCTATCATCCCTTGGAACAAAAGGTGTTTGTTTCAAGGCATGCTGTATTTCTAGAAAAAGAATTTCTTTTACAAGAAAACAGTGGGAGTGGCATTGAACTTGATGAAGTTCAAGAAACTCCAATAGACATTACAGAGACACCTAGTCTAGACCCACAACCAATACCTCATAATGATGAGCTATCAGTTGAACCTAAAACAACACCACCTCTTCGTAGATCTGATAGGACACGCAATATTCCAGAGAGATACGGATTTCTCATAAGTGAATCGAACGACGTGTTACTCATAAGCGATGACGAACCTATCAGTTATGAAGATGTTCTGAAAAGTTCAGAAAGGGACAAATGACTTGAAGCCATGAAGTCGGAAATGAATTCCATGTACGAAAATCAAGTATGGGACTTGGTTAACCCACCCGAAGGGATTAAGCCCATAGGGTGCAAGTGGGTTTTCAAGAAGAAAACCGATATGGAAGGTAATTATGCTTAAATCCATTCGGATGCTCCTGGCCATAGCAGCTCATTATGATTATGAGATATGGCAAACGGATGTGAAAACAGCTTTCCTTAATGGAAACCTGCTTGAGGATGTATACATGATACAACCTGAAGGTTTCACATCGGTTGATAAAACCAAAGTATGCAAGCTTCGACGATCCATATATGGACTGAAGCAAGCATCAAGGAGCTGGAACATCCGTTTTGATGAGACAATCAAAAAGTTTGATTTCTCACAAAATCCTGACGAACCTTGTGTGTACAAGAAGGTTAGTGGGAGTGCAGTCGTATTCCTAGTATTATATGTCGATGACATCTTACTTATAGGAAACGATATATCAGTCTTACAGACAGTTAAAATTTGGTTGACCAAAACTTTCTCCATGAAAGACCTGGGAGAAGCAACCTATATCCTTCGGATTAGAATCTATAGAGATAGATCAAAACGGTTGCTTGGTCTTTTCCAGTCTACATATATAGACCGAGTGCTAAAAAGGTTTAGCATGTCGGAATCCAAGAAAGGTTACCTTCCCATCAGGCATGGGATCAACCTTT
Organism: Boesenbergia rotunda; assembly: GCA_024364735.1. Taxonomy (NCBI): domain Eukaryota; kingdom Viridiplantae; phylum Streptophyta; class Magnoliopsida; order Zingiberales; family Zingiberaceae; genus Boesenbergia; species Boesenbergia rotunda. The sequence goes on from JAGFNQ010002225.1 coordinate 388,174, forward strand.
CAAAGTCTATGTGTCCGCGCACAGAAGACGAGAGGATTTGCATGAATAAGATTCCCTATGCATCCGCAATAGGATCTATCATGTATGCTATGATATGTACAAGGCCCGATGTATCGTATGCTTTGAGCGTCACAAGCAGATACCAGTCGGATCCGGGAATGGATCATTGGGCGGCTGTAAAGACAATCCTTAAGTACTTAAGAAGAACTAAGGATGTGTTCCTAATATATGGAGAAGGAGATATGGTAATACGTGGGTATACAGATGCCAGTTTCCAGACAGATAAGGATAACTCCAAATCTCAGTCTGGATTCGTATTTACTTTGAATGGAAGCGCAATAAGTTGGAAAAGTTCCAAACAAGACACCGTAGCGAATTATACCACCGAAGCAGTTTGGATCAAGAAGTTTGTCTCGAAACTTGATGAGGTTCCAACCATTGATGAAGCAGTGCCGGTTTACTGCGACAACAATGGAGCTATTGCACAAGCAAAGGAACCAAGGTCTCATCAGCGATCCAAACACGTGCTTCGACGCTATCATCTGATCAGAGAGATTATAAGTAGGAATGACATACAAATTGAGAGGGTTCCCACTGAAAGGAATATAGCGGATCCTTTAACTAAGGCCTTGCCTCAAAGCAAGTTTGAGGGACATGTTAGAGCCTATGGTATTGGATACCGTAGCGATTGGCATTAGGCCAAGTGGGAGTTTGTTAGTGATATGAGAGAAGTGTCCTAAGGCAATCGCCTTATGATGTAAACATTTATATTAATAAATGATAATTCACTATTTGAGTATACATGTTTTGTGTATTTGATTGGGATCTTAAACTCATATACTGAATGTCCGCAATACAACTCACAGCATAAGAGAATTTGTGATAGGATCACAACTTGTGATTATCTCTATATGTGCAAATGTGAAGTATTGAAATTATCCCTAGTCGATGAATTGATAAAAACGGACACTATCAATTCTGTTGAGACTAGCATGGGTTATTCTCTAATCAGCTGATTTTCACTGGCTGGTGACATTGGGATGTCCGGAGATAAACATGGATGCTAGTTAAGGGAACTAGTTCATTGGAGTGACTAGCTGTAAAACTTCATATGGTTATCTATAAAGATATGTCAATGAAGTTCTTACTGCAGCTTAAGTGCGATGTTCCTTTGACTTGCGGTGTTCAAGTCATCTTGGTCATGGAGAATTACACTTTAACATCTTAAGCAAGCATCTCCAAGGAGGTGTGGACCCAGGATGATTGGGTATGAGCCGAAGTGCCCGAAGATGTTTGAACAGCCTACAAAGGATTCACCACTCCTTGCGAGGAGATGTATACCCAGGCCTATCGTCGGATTGTTACTCAAAACCTCTGGCCAGAGTATATCATGTTAAGAGTGCGAGTCTCTTAAATACATGAGAGTAATTAGAAATCCAAAGGACGAGAAAGACACTACTTGGGCTAGGTGTGACGTAGTCAGTCTAGTGGGGACTGACACAAACAGACCATGTCCTGAACCAAGTGGGTATAAGGTGGTGAAGGGAATGGGGTACGATTCATTAGAGCTGCTGAAGGGTTTCAGAATTACTTCTGAGGTCAAACCGTTGATCTTTCGATTAATTGGGGGTCATGATGTACTACTAGGTGCCACTCATGATCGTTCTATAATTAGTTGATTATAGACGGCCAACATAAATCGAAAGCCTATTTAGTCACACGCACTACGAGTAATCCGAGGGATTTAAAACGAGTTGAAAATTGGATTTTCCGATCAAGAGAAATAAGTCGAATCTGAGTTAATCAGAGGCGCAATGGAAGCTAAAAATGGCTAAGTCTTTTGAAGGCTTTTTGGGCGAATTAAATGGGTTTAATTCGCGATCGGTTCGGGTTGTTTTGGCCGACCAAAGAGGTTGTCCACCCTCTTGGTGTTGGCCGACCATTAAAGGGAGAAAAACTAATTTAATTGGTTTAATTAATAAAATAAATCTAGTGTGATTTATTTTATAAATTATGGATAAATAAATTTGTATAAAGAAATTTGTATAAAGAAATTTATATAAATAAATTTGTAGAAATTTATTCTTTTTATGGAAGTTAAAATAATCCATGAATTGGTTTATTTTAATTTTATAAAATCAATTATGAATTGATTTTTCCATAATAAGAAAGTTTATAAATTTCTTATAAAATTTATTCCATAATTTAAAGAGAAGAAGAATTTGTTTTATTATTAATTAGTTATAATAAGACTCGGCTTAAACAGAATAATTAATAAGAGAATTTATAAGATAAATTTCTTATAACTAATTCCGTTAAGAGGGAGACTTGGCAAGGGAGATGCTACTATATAAAGGAACCAAAGGCAAGCCCTTAATTCCAATTGAGTTGTCAAGAGAAGTAGCTCCCTCTCTCCCTCTCTTTCTCTTCTCCTTTCTCTTCTCCCCACCTAGGGCCGGCGCCCTCTTGGAGTTTTAGGGCCGGCGCCCTCTTGAAGAACTAGGGCCGGCGCAACCCTCTCCTCCCCTTGTGAGTTGCCGTGAGCTTCAACAAGAAGGAGAAACCAAACAAGAAGAAGAAGAAGCGGATAGCGACTCCTCTCTTCCCGGAATTCGATTCCGTTTTCTTGGTGGTTAGTTTCCCTTTCCTCTCTTGATCTTTCTTGTTGTGCCTATAGAGAATCTAGTAGTTCTCGTCGGCACAAAACTCGTGACTTTGCGAAGTCATCCCGAAGAGAACTCGGCGTGGACGCGAATAGAGGCGGAGCTTCCAAGGGACGCTACGGTTGGATCTCGTCCCTTACTTTGAGTTACGCGAGGTACTTGGTAAATTAGTTTACTTTTCCGCAAAGTTTTATTTTATGATTATGTCAACACACTATAAGGTTGCATGCTAGATACGAAGTTAAAATAATTTAGGAAATTATTTTATGCAAATTCTTCCGCTGCACGTAAAAATTTAAAATTTTACGAACTCGTATCCTTGTCAACATGCACCCGGTCCCAACAATGATGTCCATTATATTATTAGATAATAAATTAACAGAAGTGAGTAGTATTTTTATGATAACACAAAAGCAGTAGAGTAAGTGTAATAGCAAAATTTAATAAGCAAGCTTAGCATAATGTTCTAAAAACTACTTAGATACGAATGAGAATTTATTTAAGAGTCTTTGTAAAACAATTTCAGTGACCTGAAACATTAAAATATTAGAAATGAAGATAAAGACTTAAGTAGATAGTGCAACATCATGCGAGTGAAAATAGTAGTATTAATATCCATCTAGTTATATCAGGAAGTATGAGAAGTATAGGTTATAGAGTAATGAGATTAAATAGCGTGTAAGTAGTTGTTAAGAGAAGGCAATGTGTGGATTGAAGATAGATGAGAAGTTTTGAGATATATGTATCGTAATTTAAAGCATGAGAATGTATGGAAGTGAATAGTAGAATTAAGAAGATGGAGTCAGAGAATGATAGATAAAGTTTGTGAGAACATGTAAGATAAATTTAGTAGATAATTTTGAACATAGCAGAGATTTTTAGAGCTCCAGTGATGTAGGACTAAGGCTTTTAGATAGAGAGAAGTTGAAGTGGATGTAGAAATAAAAAAAGAGTAATGGAAAGTAGAAGAGTCTCAATCAGAAGCTGTAACCGGTAGTTAATTTAGGTTTGGTTCAATTAATTTAAATTAGACTCAAGTTTAGTTTAATGAGATTAAGTTATTCCAATCAGTTTTGGTTCAAACCATTAGTTGGTTTAACCAAACTAGTTTGATCAAATAATCAGAACTAAACTAACTGATTTGATCACTATGTTGAACCCTAACTTAAATAGGCTTAAGTGAAGCAACCACAGTAAGACATACAAATTGATCAGACCAGTAGCATAAGTAATTGTAACTACTAAAGTAAAGGGAACTTATTGTTTTTGTGTGCTTCTTTCTGTGCATATATTTGTGAATTGAAAAAAAAAGAAAACTAGTTTTGTTACTGGTTTTTGTCAGTTTTGTACTGACTATGTCATTTTTCAATTCCAGATGTCGCATGAGATGTGCACCACGATTCGTTGCTATGAGCGATGTCATGAGCTAATGGAGCGGATAGAAGAAGTTGACTATAGTCCGATTCTTGAAATCCAAGGCAATATAGGAAAATTGGATCGACTATTTTGGAAACTCGAGCAGGAAGAGTTTCCAATCTTGGATGATTATAGAATTGGAGCATTGATTCGTTCATTGCCAAAGCGTGCGAGAGAAGTGGCACATCAGATATGGGGGCATCATGAATGTCGTATCTCATATGCTGAGTTATGTAAGCAGCTACTTCGCCATGAGTTCCCAGAGGATCTAGAAGATTCTGAGGAGGAAGATCTTGAAATGCCCGAGGAAAATCCTGAAATAGATGAGGAAGATCCTGATATTGTAATGATCGAGGAAGATCCTGAAATGTTCGAGGAAGATCCCGAAATGATCGAGGAAGATCCTGAAATGTTCGAGGAATATCCCGAAATGATCGAGGAAGATCCTGAAATGTTCGAGGAAGATCCCGAAATGTTCGAGGAAAATCCAGAAATGTTTGAGGAAGGTCTTGAAATGCCTAAGGAAAATCCTGAAATAGTTGAGGAAGATCCTGAAATATTAGAGGAAGATCCGATAGAGTCTTTAGAAGATCCCGAGACTGGTCGATTAGAGATGAACAAGAGAGTGATAGCCACTGCCATAATATTTTTTATTATGGGAATGATGTCAACCTATCTAGTTCACTAAATTCTACTGTTTGTTGTACGAACTTATTAGGCCTATTAAATAAAGTTGTGCTATGTGTTAACCGACTTGACAAATGATAGTTCGTTTAATGGGATGTATATAATATAATTGATCAATGTTAATTAGACTTGATTTCGTAAACCAAGTCTAACATAGACTATAAGATATGTGTTGATAGAGATTTTGAGAAAGTGGGAAAAAAAGAGAGAAGAGATAAAAGATGATAAAGTAATGAGTAGAAAAATGACTAAGATTAGAAGATAACTGAGGGAGTAATTGGATAAATGTTTTTATGGCTGGAGAAGTAAGTGTTGCTGAGAATAGAGCATCAATAATGACAACAAAGAAATGATCTATGACATTAGTGAAAGCCGACCTATCTAGATTCTTGATCGAGATGTCAAGAGACTGAGGAACAAAGATGTGCCCTTAGTCAAGGTCTTGTGGCAAAGTCAACAATCTGAAGAAGCTACCTGGGAACGCGAGGACGATATGAAACAAAAGTTTCCGGAGTTATTTTAAGTTCGAGGATGAACTTCCCAGAAGGTATGGAGAATTGTAACACCCCACTAAAATTCCCTTCAATATTTTCCATAATATTGAGTATAATTGCATGAATAATAGCCATATTGAGTATGATTCATGAATGATAGTTAGTGTTGTGAGAATTTTAGTGTATGTGTTAATAGGACTTATATGGGCTCTAAATGATGGAAATTCCTAATGGGTCTTAAATACCACTTCATTAGTTGTCCTAATGGGCCCCATGAGGATAACAGAAATAACACATCATGTAATGGGCCTTACTTTAGATGGGCTTGCAAAAGAATATAAAAAAAAATGAAATGAGGTAGGTGCCAAGGATCTAACCTTGGACCTTAGAGATGATGTAAGCCTCCAGAATGCATATGTAACCAATTCACCTAGCAAGGGAGTGCTATTAGGAGGATAAAGGAAATTGTAGATAGGTGTAAGGATAAGGGAGATGAAAAGGCACCATGGAGGATGAAGAGTCACCATGGAAGGTAAAGGGGTCACCATGGAAAGTGAAGAGGCATACCTCTTCATTTACTATAAGAAGATGAGGAAAGAAAAAAAATGCCATAAGGCATCTCCTCCCTCTTCTCATTGCCGAAAATACCAAGGTCCTCTCTCCATAAAAAAAAAATTCTCTCCAAGAAGATCTAGTGAAGGCTTTGTGTTTGTGAAGCAAAGGAAGAGCCAAGGAGCAAGAAACTCTTTCTTTCTCCTTCTAGGTGATATATATGTTTGGAAATCTTTAGCACAAGTGTAAGACTCCCCTCACCTGTAACATAATAGTTCATATATGTTTTGTCCATGTTCTTGTATGTTCTTGCGATGTGTTGCTAAAATCGTGAAGTTTTTCCCCTATGAGCAAGTTTCGGCCAACGTGAGTTTTAGGGCCTAGGTTTGTGTTTGATGCTATCTAATGACTCCAATATTTTCTTGATGTTATGTTATGAGTTATAATGAAAAAAAAAGATGAAGCAAAAAGACTCTTAAATGTTTAGGCCAAGGCTCTCAAGAAGCCATAGACTTTTTGGCCATAAGAAGATGTTTGAGTTCTTTTTGACTAGCTAATGGTTTTTAATTCCTTGTTAATGTTTGTTTGAGGGTTATATATATATATTTTAGGTCATATTTTCCCTCTGAACTTGTTCGGTTAATACCCTAAATAAGGGCAAAATAAAAAAGAGTTAAAGATGCCATGTTACTTGCTAATGCTTCCTAGTGTTAGAATATGTATTATATGCATGTTGTATGAATTAATAGCTTTTATTTTTGTCATTTTCATGTTGATATGAACCTTAGAAATTTCTTATCAGTTTCTTAAATTGAGATTTAGGATGGGTTTAGGTCACTACCTCACTTGATGATGTCTCTTTGTAATATGATATTCAATGTATGCATGTTGTATGAGTTGTGTGAAGTTGTGTTGTGTTTTTATGCCATGATAGCCCTATCTAGATGTTTGTCCAGTAGAATATATGTTGAATTAGGGTTGAATTAAATGTATCTATGTTTCATTATGCCATGATAGGGGTTAAGGTCACTACCTCACTTGATGATGTCTCTTTGTAATAGGATATTCAATGTATGCATGTTGTATGAGTTGTGTGAAGTTGTGTTGTGTTTTTATGCCATGATAACCCTATCTAGATGTTTGACCAGTATAATATATGTTGAATTAGGGTTGAATTAAAGGTATCTATGTTTCATTATACTATGATAGGGGTTGAGGTCACTACCTTACTTCATGATATCTCTTTGTAATAGGATATTCAATGTATGCATGTTGTATGAGTTGTGTGAAGTTGTATTGTATTTTTAAGCCATGATAACCCTATCTAGATGTTTGACCAGTAGAATATATGTTGAATTAGGGTTGAATTAAAGGTATCTATGTTTCATTATGCCATGATAGGGGTTAAGGTCACTACCTCACTTGATGATGTCTCTCTGTAATAGGATATTCAATGTATGCATGTTGCATGAGTTGTGTGATGTTGTGTTGTGTTTTTATGCCATGATAACCCCGTCTAAATGTTTTGACCAGTAGAGTATATGTTGAATTATGGTTGAATTAAAGGTATCTATGTTTCATTATGCCATGATAGATGAAAAAAAAATGAAACAAGTTCCCTAGATGTATTGTCCTTAGTTTTAAATTGAACATTATGTGTTTTATGAACCATGAATGATAAGTGGGCATGCTATGAATTTTCATACCATGAAATTATGTTTTCACCATGCCATGTTCATTCTTGAAAGTTGTGATGATATTTATGCTTTGAATGTATGCCCATGACATGTATGATATTATGAATAAAAGAATATCTAAAGGGCAATTTCTATGAAAAGAAAAGAAATGATGAACGCTATGCAAAAGAGCAATTCCTATGGAAAGAAAAGGAATCATGTATGTTATTTTACTTTATGTATTGGCTTGTACAGGATCTTGAAAAAGGTCCAAGGGTGGGCTCCTAAGCAAGGCCCCAGTTCTGGACTACCGTAGCTGTCCCTAGGCCTAAGGTCGCCTAGTATCTTAGTAGGTCGGGATTAGCTACCTCGTACTCTACTAAGGGATGCACGCAAATGATGAATGGGTACAAGCCAGGGATCCCAATGATGATGATATGTTAATGTTCAAGTATTATATTATATATATTTTTTCCAAAGAGCATCCTTAATGTTTATGCACATGTTTATGTTTAATGATATTGCATATGCTATGTTTAATGTTTATGCACATGTTTATGTTTAATGATATTACATATGCTATGTTTAATGTTTATGCACATGTTTATGTTTAATGATATTGCATATGCTATGCTTAATGTTTATGCACATGTTTATGTTTAATGATATTGCATATGCTATGTTGAATGTTATGCACATATTTATGTTTAATGATATTGCAAATGTTATGTCTAATGTTTATGCACATGATTATGTTTTAAAGATTATGCGAATGTTAGGTGCTTTAAGTACTTACTCATGCCATATGTCCTGAATAACGACACACATATTCATGTTTTAAGTGTTTATGCTTATGTGTTTTAGATGTTTTAAGTATTTATTCATGTTATATGTTTATGTCAAATGATGTAGATTTCTATTTATGTGTGATGTACGGATTTTGTGAGTAAGCAAGGAGCTTACTAAGCATTTTATGCTTATAGTCTACCTTCTTATGTTGCAGATCAAACTAAAGGGGAAGCAGCAGGAGGGCATGTGTGTGTGTGGCAGTGACTTGGAAGAATGATCCTACTGTTGTCTTTACTCTTACTTATGGACTTATTTCTCATAGACTTAATGTTGCTTCTTATAAACTGCATGTGTTAGTTCTTATGTTTACGCTTACTACTTGTTGGAGTTGAAGTTCTTTATGATAAACATGCTTAATGTAGAACTATATACTCTCTAGTTAAATATGTTATGCTATGATTCACATGCTTAAAGTAGTTTAGTTAGAAAGAAATTTATCCAATTGCATATGTTCATGATTTAGTATTATTTCCATTGCTATATTTACGGTACATATGCAAAAATGTACGGAAAAAAAAAAAAAAAGTAACGCGTCGCTCACGTAAGGGGCGGGTGTTACCTTTGAATTATCAGAAATTTAAATTAATTAACGGGAATTCGATATCTTAAACACCGGGGGGGGGATGGACGACTAGTAATTTGTGAAGCTCATATGAAAATATGGGGGTTGGTGAGGATAATTAAGATCCTTTAGTGGAATGGATCTTAATTAATGGATCGGGTTTAGATCATTGGTGGGCCAAGATCCAACTCCTCCTCTTGATCCCTACCTTATCCCTATAAATACCATATGAGATCATGAACCCAAGGCATAATCCAAGAGTTGACTCCCAAGGCCTCTGTAACGCCCGCCTTTTTCCCACACCTTATGGTGTGGCGAGAAAGCGGCGTTACGCTAACATACATTGTACACATATAAACATCCTAATGCACCGGAATAATTTTTTTTCTTCTACACATGCGTTTAACCATACAACTAATCCATGAAACATATATACATGCCTAAATTATCATTCATGAACATGGTGATGTTGTAACTTAGCATATTACCAGCATACCTAGCATCATGATATAAACATTCCATAACTTATTCATAAGCATCATGAGTAGCAAGTAACTTATCCATAAACATCAGGAGTAGTAAGTTGTTTCTTAGACATAACTATCATGAGTTTAGCATAAACCAAAGGAGGCATTATAAACACAAGACATGCGATAGGTGTAAATAGAAGAATCCTTTGCCAAGTCACCGCCACACACACACATGCTCCTGCCTCTCCTGCTGCTTCCCTTAGTAACCTCTTACTTGATCTGCGGTACGAGGAAAATATGATTATAAGCACATAGGCTTAGTAGGACCCTTTCCTACTCACTAAAACCATACGTCACTTAAGCATAACCATATAAAGCATTTGACATAACATAAGTCTGAACATAAAACATAAGCATAGTCTTGGCGTAAATCATAAGCATATGAACAACTAACATAGCATGATTCTTAACATAAATATAAACTTAAAACATACTTAGCATGGCATAATTCTTAACGTACCTGAGCATGAAACATACTTATCATGGCATAATTCCTAACATACATGAGCATGAAACATACTTATCATGGCATAACATACTTATTCCAGAACATAATTCTTAGTATGAGCATAAGCACAGTCCTAACATAAGCATAAGCATAAAACATACTTATCAGGGCATAATGCATAACATGAATGGATGCATGAGTCAAATGCGTATACATAAGGATGCTTAATTTAAAATCATACTTTTAAATACTTAAACATAATCATAACATCATTGGGGTCCCCGGCTTGTACCACATACATACATCTATTATAAGCATTTAACCTTCTACATGCATCATTCTATTTAACATAACATACCCCTACATCAATTACATATGTTCATGGTATATGATCTAAATATCCATGAGTAAAGCATAACATAGAACCTAACATACAAGGTCATGTTACATAATACATAAGCTATGATTTTAGTAATATAAAGATCCTTACATCGTGCTTAACTATGTTCTTACATCATGGTAACTTATAAACATGCATCCTTGAGACCTTAGCCCAATCCAAGCCCTAGATTAGGGACTTGGCCGAAACCCTAAAGGACCATGGGTCCATGGAAAATGCACATAGGTCATGATTAACAACCAATACACTACCTATTATGTCATAGAAAACCATTTGAACCCTTGATTGGATCTAACCCTAAGTCCTAGACCTAAACCATGTGTTGGCCGAAACCCTAGAAGGGTAATAAGCCCATAGGAAAATTCATATAAACACCATTATTACCCATATGATATCATAGGAAACATACTAATCATGCTTGAAGGGTTGGAGTTTAAACCTAGCCATGGTACCTTGATGGTGGCCGAAACCCTAAGGGGTTTTAGGGTGCTACAAAATTTTCAAAATTATACTTTTATGCTTAACCTATCATAAGTAAACATTTGAAAACATAAGAGAGGTCTTTAACATGATTTTTAGCCCAAAACCTTGCTTGGCCGAAACCTCCACAAACCCTAACTATAGATTTCTCAACATGGTGTGCCAATAAAAACTTCTATCATGTTAAACAACTTGGAAGCTATCATACCACAGGTGAGGGGGTCTTACCTTCCTTGATCTTGCTTATAAACCTTGAATAGAAAGTAAAAAGAAACCTCCTTGACCCCAAACTTCTTCTTAGCCCTTGTATCCTTGTAGAAAGCCTTAGATCTTCAAGATGGAGTCCTTGGTGAAGTTTTTCCAAGGGAAAGAAACCCTTGTGGGTTTCGGCTAGAAGAAGAAAGAAGAAGGGAAGAAGGAGTTTTTGGTGGGTGAAGAGACAAATGCTTAAGTGCTAAGTCTCTTCCATTCCTCCCTCTTATATACTAGATGGAAGAGACAAGTGAAGAGACATGATGCTATGACTCTTCACTTCCTTTAGCCTTAACAAAAATCCACTTCATTCTCTCCTAGCACTCCCTTGCTAGGTGAATTGGTTAGTACATCCATGGTGGTACCATAGGTCCAAGGTTCAATCCTTGGTGCATGCACTTTATTATTTTTTTCCTATTTTATTTTTATTTTATTTTTTTATTAATTTCGAAAATTCCCCTAAGGCCCACCTATAATCATGCTAATATTCCTAATTAAAACCCATTTTTATTTATATTAAATTCTACCTAGAATCCACTAATAACCATGGTACTAGGAAAAACCCATGTAAGGCCTATTAGCACCTAGCTTCTTATTCTATATCGAAAATCATGGAGCATCATACTAAGGTTTACACTTGTGTCCCTACGTTCCTCGAGAATTAATCTAGGCATGGTCAATATTTTTAAAGAAAATATTGAGAAAATTTTCTGGGTCGTTACAATCCCCCATACCTCGTGAAAGTTCGTCCTCGAACTTAGAATAGCTCTGGGTACTTGCGTCTCATCTCGTCCTCGCATTCCCAGGTAGCTTCCTCGAACCTTTGACTTTGCCATAGGACCTTGACTAAGGGTACCTCCTTGTTCCTTAGCTTTTTGATCTCTCGATCCAAGATCTGAATAGGTCAGCTTTCAAAACTTAGGTCATCCTGAACTTGTATTTCTGTGGCTCAATCACCTGATCTGTGTTTAGAACACACTTCTTGAGCATTGACACATGGAACACGTTATGGATAGCCGACATCTCTAGAGGCAGCTCTAGCTCATATGCTACCTTGCCGACTCTTTCCAGTATCGGGTACGGTCCCACATAACGCGGACTCAGTTTCCCTTTCTTCCCAAATCTCGTCACCCCTTTCATAGGAGCCACTTTGAGGAATACCATATCCCCAATATTGAATTCCAGTGGCCTACGCCGGACATCTGCATAACTCTTCTGCTGACTCTAAGCAGCTTCTATCCGTCGTCGAATGTTCTGTATAGCTCGGGTGGTGTCGTCGATGAGGTCTGTCGTGAGCCCCATCGCCTTCTTTTCACCGCCTTCATACCAACAGATCGGTGACCTACATCTCCTCCCGTACAAGGCTTCATAAGGTGTCATGCCGATAGTAGCTTGGTAGCTATTATTGTAGGCAAATTCCGCTAAACATAGATATCGGCACCAACTCCCTTTAAAATCCAGAGCACAAGCCCGTAACATGTTTTCCAACACTTGATTCACTCGTTCAGTTTGCCCGTCAGTCTGAGGATGAAAAGCTGTACTAAATCGTAATTTAGTGCCGAGGGACTTCCGGACACATTCCAAAAAATGTAAAGTAAAGCGACCATCCCTATCTGAGATGATGGTCTTGGGAACTCCATGGAGTCTGATTATCTCCTTAGCATATAATTGAGCTAGTTGCTCAATCGAATAAGTCATCTTGATTGCTAGGAAATGAGCAGACTTTGTTAACCTGTCCACAATTACCCATACTGCATCATATCCACTTGTAGTCTTGGGAAGTCCTGAAATAAAATCCATAGAGATATCTTCCCATTTCCATTCCGGAATCGGAAGTGGCTGCAGAACTCCTCCGGGTCGCTGGTGCTCTGCCTTCACTCGTTGGCAGGTCAGGCAAGTGTCAACATGCTGAGCCACATCTCTCTTCATACCGGACCACCAGAATTTCTCTTTCAGGTCTTGATACATCTTAGTGGATCCCAGATGCATCGAATAAGGGGTTTCGTGAGCTTCTACTAATATCGCTCTCTGCAGCCCCGGATCATTAGGAATACATAAACGATCCCTAAGAAAGAGTACTCCCCCGTTGGCGATATGAAAACCATCACCCTTTCCTTCTAGGATCTCCCGTTTGATTCTCTGAAGGCTCGGATCACCATCTTGTTTGTCCAATATGTCCTCGAACAGCGTCGGTGATAATGTCATAGTGGAAAGCCATCTGGAGATGACCTCGACCCCAGACTTCATAATTTCCCTTTCGAGTGGTCGGGGTAATCTAGATATGGACATCAAGGTGGCACTTGACTTCCGGCTGAGTGCATCGGCCACTTTGTTTGCCTTTCCTGGATGGTAGAAGATCTCGCAGTCGTAGTCCTTTACCAACTCCAGCCACCGGCGTTGTCTCATATTTAGGTCCTTCTGAGTGAAGAAATACCGCAGGCTCTGGTGGTCTGTATAAATCCTACACTGCGCTCCATACAGATAGTGCCTCCATATCTTAAGAGCGAAGACCACAGCGGCTAATTCTAGATCGTGGGTGGGGTAATTCTGTTCATGTTCTTTAAGTTGCCTAGAGGCGTAGGCAATGACTTTACCATTCTGCATAAGCACAGCTCCAAGTCCCAGTCGGGAGGCGTCGCTATACATGTCGAAGCCCTGGTTATTTTCCGGAAGGGTAAGAATTGGAGCACTTGTAAGTCTCCTTTTTAGCTCCAAGAAACTCCTTTCGCAGTTTTCCGTCCATTCATATTTCTTATCCTGCCGGGTGAGAGCTGTTAGAGGGGCTGCAATTCTTGCGAAGTCCTCCACAAATTTCCGATAATAGCCCGCCAGTCCAAGAAAACTTCTGATTTCGCTGGCGTTCCTCGGCCGGCTCCAGTTATTCACAGCTTCAATCTTTGTTGGGTCTACCATAACCCCATCTTTGGAAATAATATGGCCCAAAAAGCCCACTTGGTCAAGCCAGAACTCACATTTGGAGAACTTAGCATACAGTTGTTTTTCCCGAAGAGTCTGTACTACTATCCTCAGATGCTTGGCGTGCTCTTCTTGGTCTCTTGAATAAATAAGGATATCGTCGATGAAGACGATTACAAATTTGTCGAGAAAAGACGAGAACACCCGATTCATAAGGTCCATAAACATAGCAGGAGCATTGGCACGCCGAAGGGCATGACAACAAACTCAAAATGCTCGTACCTTGTTCGGAGGGTCGTCTTCGGGATATCATCCTGTTTTACTTTGACTTGATGGTAACCAGACCTCAGGTCGATTTTCGAGAACACGGTAGCTCCTTTTAATTGGTCAAACAGGTCATCTATCCTCGGAAGGGGATACCTGTTCTTGATCGTTACATTGTTCAGTGCTCGATAATCTATGCACATTCGCATAGATCCGTCATTCTTCTTCACAAACAGTACCGAAGCTCCCCATGGGGAATGACTAGGGTGAATAAGTCCCTTATCGAGCAACTCCTGTAGCTGTTCTTGAAGTTCCTTCAATTCAACCGGCGCCATACGGTAGGGTGCCTTGGAGATCGGGTTAGTACCAGGAACTAATTCGATCTCGAATTCCACCTCTCTATCCGGAGCTAACCCCAGTAATTCATCCGGGAATACCTCTGGGTACTCGCATACAACTCTGACATCTTCCAACTTCTGATCCTTTGTTTGACCTACGTCAACCACATGTGCTAGAAAACTAGTATATCCCTTGTCTAACATCTTCCGTGCTTTGAGAGTCGATAAGAATTTCCCGGTTCATTTCCTTGGCTCTCTGATAAATTCAAACGTAGAATCTGCCTCGGGTTGAAAGACCACCCTTCGTTTACGGCACTCGACAGAAGCACCGTATTTGCTAAGAAAATCCATTCCCATTATAACATCATAGTCCTGCATGTCGAGTACTATCAGATCGCAGTAGAGTTCTCTTCCCGCAATTCCGACTGGCACCGCACGCAGCACGTGAGTGGATGTCATTATTTCTCCCAAAGGCAGGGTTGTTAAGAACTTGCAGTTTAAAACTTGTGGAGACATATCTATCTTCTTAGTGTAGAATGTAGAGATGAACGAGTGCATTGCCCCAGTATCAAATAATGCGGTAGCATGCTAACTGTAAATAAGTATCTGACCTGTGACCACCGTTGAAGCATTCGCGGCATCCTCCTTAGTAATAGAGAAAACCCTGGCATCCGCCATAGTTGGTGGGGCCTCCAATCTCCCTTGGCTCATCAGGGTACTCTCCGGCTCCGCTTGCATATAATGTAGTTTCGCGGGTGCACCCTGGTACTGAACAAGCTGTTGGGGAGGTGCCTGGTTCCTGGTAGGACAGTAAGAGGTCATGTGCCCTTCCACTCTGCAGATGAAGCACCGGTTCGTACCTTTGCGGCATTCCTCGGGGTGCATTTTCCCACATGTAGCACACAGGGGAAACCGAAACTGTTTATTTGCTGGGCCCCCTTGGGGGTTGTTCAATGGCTGCCGTTTACCACCCTAGTTTCCTTTCCAATTAGCGTTGATACTCTGAGGTTTCTGACCCCCTGAGTGTTAATAAAAGGAAGGAACATTAGGGATAATGAAAGATAATGAATCGAGAATCCCGGAGTGAACTTGATTCTTACTTTCATTTAATGCCTTCCTTTGTTGGTTGATATTGTTCAGGTAATGTTCGGTGAGTAGGGCACTACTAAACAACTCCTCTGCAGTCTGCGGTCTGTTAACTCCGCCGGCTACGTTCAGAGCTATTTCGGGCTGCAACATCTTCAACATAAGTCGGACCCTTTCTTTCTCAGTGCGAACCAGCTCAGGGCATAGACGAGCCAATCGGTTAAATTTCTTTACAGCTTCATCGACCGAGAGGTTGCCCTGTCGAAATTCCGTGAACTCGTCATAATGTTTGTTTGGGACACGCATATTGAAGAATTCTTCGAAGAACTCTGATTCGAAATCTGACCACGTCATCTGTTTCACCTGTCTCTTGGCCTTGACCCTTTCCCACCACATTCTGGCATCCCCAGAAAGGCAGAATGATGCACACTTGATCTTCTCATGTTTAGGCCAGTCCAGCAGCTCCATTGTACTCTCTACGGTTTTGAACCACGCTTGGGCGTCCCACGGTTCACCAACACCCAAGAAATTTTCCGGTTTCAGCCTCAACCACTGGATCAAATAAGCCTCTTGTCGTACTACAGTGGTCGAGCCTGTTGGAGGAGTTTGTGTAACCGTAGGCGCGACGGGTATAGCAGTCTGGTTCACCAGTGGAGTAGTAGAATTTTCTTGTTGGTTCATCAGGGTATTAATGGATTGCTGCTGCTCGGTAACTTGACGCTGAAGTTGGGTCACTAATTGCATCAAGTCAGGTGAGGGAGTAGTCTCATTAAGTCTGTTACTCTGTCTTCTAGCCATGCTTTCCTTCATGAAGGACAAGTATGGATAATATGAGTTATCGTTATTCCTACCCTCCATATTAAATTCTAAAGTATTAACTTCATAAAAATAAGGTAAAGTGTTGTTCACATTACATATCCCAGAAGTACTTGCTATTATAAAGTATCATTCATACTTACATATTCTAAAATCATAAGGTATCATCCATACTTGCTTATTCTAGAATCATAAAGAAGGAAATCAAATATGCATAAAAGTACTTACTTGGAAGCGGCAGGAAGAAGGCTTGATGTGTGTGTAGTGAGATGACAACTGCTCTGATACCAACCTGTAACGCCCGCCTTTTTCCCACACCTTATGCTGTGGCAAGAAAGCGGCGTTACGCTAACATACATTGTACACATATAAACATCCTAATGCACCGGAATAATTTTTTTTTCTTCTACACATGCGTTTAACCATACAACTAATCCATGAAACATATATACATGCCTAAATTATCATTCATGAACATAGTGACGCTGTAACTTAGCATATTACCAGCATACCTAGCATCATGATATAAACTTTCCATAACTTATCCATAAGCATCATGAGTAGCAAGTAACTTATCCATAAACATCAGGAGTAGTAAGTTGTTTCTAAGACATAACTATCATGAGTTTAGCATAAACCAAAGGAGGCATTATAAACACAAGACATGCGATAGGTGTAAATAGAAGAATCCTTTGCCAAGTCACCGCCACACACACACATGCCCTTACCCCTCCTGCTGCTTCCCTTAGTAACCTCTTGCTTGATCTGCGGTACGAGGAAAATAAGACTATAAGCACATAGGCTTAGTAAGACCCTTTCCTACTCACTAAAACCATACGTCACTTAAACATAACCATATAAAGCATTTGACATAACATAAGTCTGAACATAAAACATAAGCATAGTCTTGGCGTAAATCATAAGCATATGAACAACTAACATAGCATGATTCTTAACATAAACATAAACTTAAAACATACTTAGCATGTCATAATTCTTAACGTACCTGAGCATGAAACATACTTATCATGACATAATTCCTAACATACATGAGCATGAAACATACTTATCATGGCATAACATACTTATTCATGAACATAATTCTTAGTATAGGCATAAGCACAGTCCTAACATAAGCATAAGCATAAAACAAACTTATCAGGGCATAATGCATAACATGAATGGATGCATGAGTCAAATGCGTATACATAAGGATATTTAATTTAAAATCATACTTTTAAATACTTAAACATAATCATAACATCATTAGGGTCCCTTCTACATGCATCATTCTATTTAACATAACATACCCCTACATCAATTACATATGTTCATGGTATATGATCTAAATATCCATGAGTAAAGCATAACATAGAACCTAACATACAAGGTCATGTTACATAACACATAAGCTAAGATTTTAGTAATATAAAGATCCTTACATCGTGCTTAACTATGTTCTTACATCATGGTAACTTATAAACATGCATCCTTGAGACCTTAGCCCAATCCAAGCCCTAGATTAGGGACTTGGCCGAAACCCTAAAGGACCATGGGTCCATGGAAAATGCACATAGGTCATGATTAACAACCAATACACTACCTATTATGCCATAGAAAACCATTTGAACCCTTGATTGGATCTAACCCTAAGTCCTAGACCTAAACCATGTGTTGGCCAAAACCCTAGAAGGGTAATAAGCCCATAGGAAAATTCATATAATCACCATTATTACCCATATGATATCATAGGAAACATACTAATCATGCTTGAAGGGTTGGAGTTTAAACCTAGCCATCGTACCTTGATGGTGGCCGAAACCCTAAGGGGTTTTAGGGTGCTACAAAATTTTTAAAATTATACTTTTATGCTTAACCTATCATAAGTAAACATTTGAAAACATAAGAGAGGTCTTTAACATGATTTTTAGCCCAAAACCTTGCTTGGCCGAAACCTCCACAAACCCTAACTATAGATTTCTCAACATGGTGTGCCAATAAAAACTTCTATCATGTTAAACAACTTGGAAGCTATCATACCACAGGTGAGGGGTCTTACCTTCCTTGATCTTGCTTATAAACCTTGAATAGAAAGTAAAAAGAAACCTCCTTGACCCCAAACTTCTCCTTAGCCCTTGTAGCCTTGTAGAAAGCCTTAGATCTTCAAGATGGAGTCCTTGGTGAAGTTTTTCCAAGGGAAAGAAACCCTTTTGGGTTTCGGCTAGAAGAAGAAAGAAGAAGGGAAGAAGGAGTTTTTGGTGGGTGAAGAGACAAATGCTTAAGTGCTAAGTCTCTTCCATTCCTCCCTCTTATATACTAGATGAAAGATGCAAGTGAAGAGACATGATGTTATGACTCTTCACTTCCTTTAGCCTTAACAAAAATCCACTTCATTCTCTCCTAGCACTCCCTTGCTAGGTGAATTGGTTAGTACATGCATGGTGGTACCATAGGTCCAAGGTTCAATCCTTGGTGCATGCACTTTATTATTTTTTTTCCTATTTTATTTTTATTTTATTTTTTTTATTAATTTCGAAAATTCCCCTAAGGCCCACCCATAATCATGCTAATATTCCTAATTAAAACCCATTTTTATTTATATTAAATTCTACCTAGAATCCACTAATAACCATGGTACTAGGAAAAACCCATGTATGGCCTATTAGTACCTAGCTTCTTATTCTATATCGAAAATCATGGAGCATCATACTAAGGTTTACACTAGTGTCCCTACGTTCCTCGAGAATCCATCTAGACATGGTCAATATTTTTAAAGAAAATATTGAGAAAATTTTCCGGGTCGTTACAGCCTCTCCTCTCCTCTTTCTCTCTCTCTCTCCTCTTCTCCTCTAGGGTTCGGCCGGCGTAAAGGGAAGGAGAGACTTCTCCTTCTCTTTTCTTCTTCTCTTCTCCATTACCACTCGGTCAGGTCTCATAGGGATAAGGAAGGGACCTTCCCTACCTTCTGTGGTTGTTGGCGGCGAGGGAGAGAGGGACGGTGGCCGAAGGGAGGCGGCACAAGAGGAGGTGCGGCAGCGCTGCAAGGTAGAGGAACGAGGAGTTTGTTCGCCTGGTTGGGAGAGGAAGAAGGAGATCTATCTTCTTCTTCATCTTCTTCTTCTTCTCCTTCCACTCGAGGTAAGCAACTAGTTCGGTTGCCCTTGGGCAGCTCCAGCGGTCGGCGGCGCAAAGGGAGAGGAGGTGAAGGATTGCGGCGAGAAAACCCTAGGAGCTGAGGTTTAGTGTTTCGGCCAAGTCAGAAGAAGAGCTCGGTTGGAGTGCCTTGGTGATCTCGGTTCCCGGTAGATCATCACCCACACGACATCCGGGAAGGGAGGGACATAAGGTAGAAGGCCGTGAGGTAATCGGGAAGGTATAATCTCTTCCCATGCTCCTTTGATTAATTTGTGCCTTGTTTACTTACCTTGTCATTTCATGTATATTTTGTTAATTATTTTGATTGTTTGTCATGGATAATAATTAACTAACTGGACCCCGACCATAAACACAAAAGTCGTCGATCCACTCATCGTCTTTTCCGTGGTCGAACGGTTAAGCAAATTACAAGGCTCGATCATTGTGATTGGCAGCGCTTAGCAAACCCGCCAAGCCATACCCAACAATTGGTATCAGAGCTGAGGTTTCCGGTTTTGTGTGTTTGGGATTGGTTAATTTTTGCATTTTTCATACATTATATTTTGTTGGATGATATGTGGATGTGCGTAGGCTAACTTTGTATTGCAGGCACTGGATACCAACTTATCATGGACAAATATTTGTTGTGTGAATGGTTGTGGAATTATTGTAAATTAATTAATCCTCGGGGTTGACGAGGCTAGGTAGTGTTTAATTTTTGTAATTAAATACGGCACATGTTTAGTCGAGCTATTTATTTTACTTTCGATCTAGTTTTCATGTACACTCCTTTATGGAGTATAGGATCGATGATGTAAATAATTAGCTAGTGATTTCAGCTCGGAGATCCTCGAGGTTGCTTGCGCAGAAGGAAGGGAGGAGCGGACGAAGTGACGACACAACTGGAGGTGCATTGGAGACCAAGGCCATGAAAGTGGGAAAATCTAGGATTTTATATTTTCATATCTTGGTTATGTGCTTGTTGTCTGAATGTGCTAGTTAAAATTCCTCATAATAAATTACTAAGTGAGAGAGGGACTTTAAGGGTCCCATGCCTCCATTGCAATCTGACATGTGATGTCAACAACCCCGCGCATTGGCTCTGAGTGCCTTCCTCCATAACAGATAGGGTTGTTCTGCGGATCACAAGGTCAGAAAAGATTGTACAGGATTATTGAGGAGCGTGTGTACTTCCCCAACGGAAGGCACATAATCCTAAATAATTCTCTTAGTGTCATGCAATGGTAAACACTTAGATACAATTATTAGTATCCTCCCAATGGAGTCACTGCTAATAATTTGTAGGGACGATGTTAACCAACTATTAATCTTACTTGTCAAAAAGTTAGGTTGACAAGATAGTAAGATTAATCGGTAAAACCTTCCCTAACGAATGTAGAGTTTGTATACGTCCACACTAACGTGGTATGCAAATTCTCGGTGTTGGAGGTGTTGGTTGATTTCGAAAATTTATTGTTTTGAGGAATCAATTTATTTTTGATTTCTAAAGTAGTGTATGTTGTTATTCTCAAGACTTTCAAAATGACCTTTAACCTAGTAGCTACAATACTTAAAGAAAATAAACTTACTGGACCCAACTATATTGACTGGAAGAGAAACCTTGACATTGCCCATACTGCTGAAGAGTACACGTGTGTACTCTTTGAGGACTATCTAGAAAGGCCTAGCGAGAACTCTAGTGAAGAGCAAAGGGAACACTTTAAGAAGTGGGTCAAGGCAGATGAGATTACGCGGTGCTATATTCTAGCATATATGTCGAATGTTTTGCAACACCAGCATTAGGCCATGCCCACTACTTATGCAATGATGCTAAACCTCAAGGAGCTCTTTGGGCACCAGGGTTGGGCCGCTAGGAAGGTTGTGATGAAGAACCTGATGACAACTACTATGGTCGAAGGGACACCCATTAGGGATCATGTCCTGAAAATGATGTCTCACCTCAATGAGATTGAGGGTACTGGGAGCACAAATCGACGGGGAAACCTAGGTTGATATTATACTCCAGTCTCTGCCTAGGAGTTTTGAGCAGTTTCGGCTCAACTATAACATGAACAAGCCTGAGTATATGTTGGGGGAAATGCTAGGAGAACTCCAGGCGGCAGAGGGGCAGTTTCATCATAGTTTACAGGCCTTAGTGACTCAAAGGATTTCTGCTTCTGTGCTGAAAGGCAGAAAGAAGAAGAAACAAGGAGGGTTCATGAAGGCAGCAACATCACAGGGACCTCGAACTGGCGTGAAGAAGCCGAAAGGCAAGTGCTTCACATGTAAGCAAACTGGACACTGGAAGGCGGGCTGTCCCCATCGTCAAGACAAAGGTATCTCCTTGTACTTAGTCGTTGAAACATGTTTAGCGGTGCTATCTACCAGTACTTGGTGCGTAGATACGGGAGCCACTGATCATGTCTGCAATACTTTGCAGGGGTTCCAGGAAACCTAACAGCTGGGTGATGGAGAAATCGTGGTATACATGGGCAAGGCTACGGAGGTGGCAGCAGTTGCAGTGGGAGATTTTTATTTGTCTTTTGAGATAAATAAAGTGTTAGTTCTGAGAGATTGCCTATATGTACCCTCTTTTATAAATAATTTAATTTCAGTTTCTAAGTTAATAAAAGACGGATATTCTATTGCTTTTAATAACAGAGTTGTTATAAAAAGAAATAGAGAGATTATCTGTTCGGGTACTATGGTTGGCAATCTGTACACTCTAGAACTAAAAACTCCCATAATGCAAACTGAAGTGAATAGCTCGTCATCTAACCTAAGTAAGAGAAATGAGCCTTTTAAGATGAATCCGATGTATCTTTGGCACCATAGGTTTGGTCATATTAATCTTAGTAGGATTCAGAGGTTGATAGCCGATGGACCCTTGGGTTCATTGGTGGTGGAAGACTTCCCAACTTGTGAGTCTTGCTTGGAAGGTAAGATGACCAAAAGACCTTTCAAGGCTAAGGGGTATAGGGCCAAAGATGTGCTAGAACTGATTCATTCTGATTTGTGTGGTCCTATGTCAATCGAGCCTAGAGGTGACTTTGAATATTTCGTTACTTTCATTAATGATTATTTAAGGTACGTATACGTTTACCTGATGCGCGCAAGTCTGAATGCTTTGATAAGTTCAAAGAATTCAAAGCTGATGTGGAGAAGCGTCAAGGTAAAGGTATCAAGACACTATGATCAAATCGTTGTGGAGAGTCCCTCTTTGGAGAGTATAGGAAATACTTATCAGAGGGTGGGATCCAGTCCCAGCTAACTGCACCTGGTACACCTCAATAGAACGGAGTAGCAGAAAGAAGGAATAGGACCCTTATGGGGATGGTTAGGTCAATGATGAGCTACTCTGACTTACCTGATTCATTCTGAGGATATGCTCTGGATACGACTGCGTATATTCTGAATATGGTACCATTTAAGTAAATCCCTTCTACTCTCATTGAATTGTGGACTGGACGAAAGCCTAGTCTAGGACATATTCAGATTGGGTAGTCTAGCACATGTGCTGAAGGGAGATACTGATATGTTAGAATCACGTACAATAGTACGCTTGTTTGTGGGCTATCCTAAGGGAACGATAGGTGGTTTGTTCTATAGTCCTGAGGATCAGAAGGTAATCATGAGCACGAATGCCAGATTCTTAGAAGAAGACTATGTGATGAACCACAAGCCCAAGAGTAGACTAGTGCTTGAAGAGTTAAGAGGGGAACTTCCAACTTTAGGACCAACTGTACAAGAGGTTACACCACATGTCACTGCACCGCAAGTCACAGAAGACACACAAGTGGTACCTCATCGCAGTGGGAGGGTTGTTAGATAGCCTGAGAGGTTCATGTTTTTGGGAGAGTCGTCAGACTTGGTCCGAGGTAAACATGAACCGGATCCCTGGACCTATGACGAGGCCCTCCAAGATAAGGATGCAAATTTTTGGCAAAGGACAATGAACTCTGAGATAGAATCTATGGATTCTAATCATGTCTGGGAGCTTGAAGAACCACCTGATGGTGTAAAAGCTTTTGGATGCATGTGGATCTACAATAGAAAGAGAGGATCAGACGGGAAGGTTGAGACCTTCAAAGCTAGGCTTGTTGCGAAAGGGTATACTCAGAAAGAGAGTATCGATTATGAGGAGACCTTTTCGTCAGTAGTCATGCTTAAGTCTATCCGGATTCTCTTATCTATTGAAGCTCATATGAAGTATGAGGTATGACAGATGGATGTCACGACGACTTTCCTTAATGGAAGTCTTGAGGAGACCATCTACATGAAGCAACCAGAAGGGTTCATTACAAAGGGCAAAGAGCATCTAGTATGCAAGCTTAATCGATCCATTTATGGATTGAAGCAAGCTTTGGGATCTTGGAACATCCGCTTTGATGAGGTAATCCAGTCATATGAATTTGTTCAAAGCCTGGATGAATCATGTGTATATAAGAGATGTTACAGAAACGTAGTGGTGTTTCTTGTACTTTACGTTGATGACATTTTTTAATTGGCAACAATGTCAAAGTGTTATCAGACGTAAGGGTCTGGTTGTCAAACAGTTTGATATGAAGGACTTAGGAGAAGCAGGACACATCCTTGGGATCAAGGTCATAATGGATCGCCAGAAAAGGATATTGTGCTTATCCCAAGCTTCATATGTTGACATTGTCCTGACTCGTTTTAGCATGGAAAACACCAAGAAGGGTTTCTTACCCTTTAGGCATGGAGTTCCTCTATCCAAGGAGATGTGTCCGAAAACATTAAAGGAGATAGAAGAAATGAAGGCGGTTCCTTATGCCTCGGCAGTAGGAAACCTCATGTATGCCATGTTGTCCACGAGACTAGATATCTATTTTGTCGTGGGCATGGTTAGCAGATATCAGAGTAACCCTGGACAGGGACATTGGACTGCGGTAAAGCATATATTGAAATACCTGAGACGAACTAGGGATTATATGTTGGTTTACCGGACAGACCAATTAGTCCCTGTGGGTTACACGGACTCAAATTTCCAGTCAGATAGGGACAAGAGTAAGTCTACCTTGGGGTTTGTGTTTAATTAGGAGGTGGAGCCATTGTTTGAGGAGTGTCAAGCAGAAATGCGTGGCGAACTCCACCATAGAAGCTGAGTATGTGGCAGTCTCAGAGGCAGCCAAGGAAGCTATATGGCTCAGGAACTTCATCATGGACTTGGATGTGATTTCTGGTTTATCCAGATCTATCACAATCTTTTGTAATAATAGTGGTGCAGTTGCAAACTTGAAGGAACCATGGGCCCATAAGGCGAGTAAACACATAGAGCGCAAGTACCACCTGATACGAAAAATCGTAAAGCGAGGAGAAGTGGTTGTCGCCATGATTGCATCAGAGGACAACCTGGCAGATCCTTTCACTAAAGCTCTTCCAGCTAGAGCTTTTGACTGACATGTGGAGGATATGAGAGTCAGATGTATGGCAGTGAGAGAACAGCAAAGTCTATAAGTATAAGTGGGAGATTGTAAGATGTGTATACTGAAAGACTTGCCTCTTTTATATATGATCATCTTTATTTTGAAAAGCGAATCACAACAACACTAGGTGCTTGTTTATATTAGTACATGCATGAAAGTCCTTTACTATGCATTGTAGATAACATGGTGTATGGCGTTATATGGAAGATCATGTTATCAGTCCCTTGCTTAGTATAAGTAGAGGCTCACAACCGAGATGGAATTGGACAAACCATCGGGATGTTGTAGTGTAATTAGGTGTGCTTGGTCTTGACCATAGAATTACACTAGTGTGCTTTAAGTACATTGAGCAGGACCAAAACTAGAGGTTATCCAATTTGTACTGACTTGATAATTGGATAGGACCTCAGATTTTATTATGGAGTACGATCCCTAAATCCTGATATAATAACGAGCATGTATTATTAATTATTATATCTTTGATTTACCAATGGACGAGATCTATTCTGTTAGATCAATAGGTTTGGTAAGTTGGGAGATAATATTAATAATATGGTGTGCCATTGATTATTGATGGAATCCGTGTCCTGGTGAGTCGGGATGATGATGCCCCCTTGATGAGCTCAAAAGGTTCATCATGCTAAACCCTGCAGGTGGACTTGATCCGGCATGATGATAAGGTTGAGTGGTACTAATCAAGGATCCAGAAGTTAATTAATTTGAATTATCAGTAATTTAAATTAATTAACGGGCATTCGATATCTTAAACACGAGGGGGGGTGATGGATGACTCGTAATATGTGCAACCCATATGAAAATATGGGGGTTGGTGAGGAAGTTCAATTAAGATCCTTTAGTGGAATGGATCTTAATTAATGGATCGGGTTTAGATCCATTGGTGGGCCAAGATCCAACTCCTCCTCTTGGTCCCTACCTTAGCCCTATAAATACCCTATGAGATCATGAAACCAAGGCTTAATCTAAGAGTTGACTCCCAAGGCCTCTCCTCTCTCTCGCTCTCTCTCCTCTTCTCCTCTAGGGTTCGGCCGGCACAAAGGGAAGGAGAGACTTCTCTGTTGGTGCAGACAGCACCTAAGTCGAACATGTGTTTTGATAATGGCAAAAGGGTTCAAAAGTTATGATATTATGTTGATCTAACATGCTCACTAAATATACAGGAAAAGAAGTCCTAGGAAGACTGGGCACGTAGCCCTGGCAAGGAGCTGGGCACCGATGACCTGCTCGAAAGGTGGCCACGAAGTCCTGGTCGAGGACTGGGCATGAAGC